>VUJU01000309.1:100638-116178 GCA_009835225.1 Aphis craccivora | reverse complement strand
CATATTATATAATATACATGGCACCTTTCGTGAAATTCAAAGCTGTCGAATTATAATATGTTATTATATACTGCTCGTATACATAACAATAATAATATAATAACTTTGAACTTATATGCATCTCGTAGTTGTTTCAGATGAATCAAAGTATAGGTACACGGTATATAATATACTATGTAAACGGATACCGAGATATAAGCATTATATTTAAAAATTAATAATGCAGAATAATCAAAATGTTGTGTTATAATAACTTTATATAACTTAAACATTTTAGTAGAAAATGCATACAATTTTAGTGTTAATACCTCATCCTAATCTCGCCCGTTTTATATAAGGTTAAATTTGGATAACTCGATTTATATACTTAGCACTTATGTATACTAATTATAATAGTATGGTCCACATGTACTATTACAACTGCGTATATATTATTGTAAAATATACGAATAACAAGTTTTAATTTTGTTGTAAAAAATAAGGAATATAATATAATATATAAATATATAATACTATTTAATTTTACCTTACTGTGTTTATATTTTATTCATATAGGTACCTATGTATCAACTATGTATATTCAACCATCGACTACATTATATATGTACATTGTATCTAACTATTACTACATTACTGCCGCTCGAAATTACATATATGGTTATTCTGTTTATACCACGAAACTTACTTATAAGTTATAATAGTTATTACTGTATTTGAATAATTAATTTACGTTAATAATTCAACTTTTTAAATATTAATGTAAATTATAGCCACCCTATACATTTTCCATATTTTAGTTTTAAATCTAAATGCGAAATACATACAAAAACAAAAATTAAATTTGTTTTAAAAAATTATTTTGAGTTTCAGCGAAACCGCATAAACTACTTACAACATTATAATAAACGTGGCCATGTAATAGAGTTTAGTATAATGTTTCAAAAATACAAATTTCAAACAAGAATAATTGACGAGATAAAGTATAAACTTACACTGCAGTACGACGTCTCAGCTATGTATAATACTATATAATTATACATTATTTTATATTAATATATACGTATACAGAGTCTTTCATTGATTAATCGCTTTAAAGTTAAGATGAACTGTCGAATTGCATTAAAGTATATCCCTAACCTTCGTATGTAATATAAATTATTATTCATATCTAGTCGGTGTTTAAAATTTTCACGATTTTTATTGAAAAAATGTATCTGAAAAGTTGATAGAAAAATGTTTTGTGGATACACATTACACGCATTATTGTAAAACAATATATATATAAATACAAAATATTTAAATCATACTTTATCCAAATACACGTCACATGTACGTAAAAATGTTATAATACATATCCAATGACGAACTGGTTGTTATTCATATAATTATGTTGTTTGCGAACATGTTTGTTATTAAAATTGACACTGAGGTTCCTTACCTCAATAATTATTATTAAAGATTCATCCTAAAAACTTTATTTTCTGAGACAATGTATTGTCACGGCCAGTGGTCAGTTATTAATTAACGGTATACACACATGCACAGCAGCCATTTTAATTGCATTGTAAAAAAAGAACCTTGAACTTCAAAATAGTAACTTACACCGTATAATAATATTGCAGTACCTATATAAACCTTAATTTTTTTGTATTATACTTGCATAGGCACCAAAAACAGGTGTTATGCGAACCGTGATAATTATTTTCCAGCAATAAACCGTTCCTTATGGTTAAATACAATGGACATCTAACTATCTAAGCATCTAACTTAATAAACCCGTCTATTTTATAAATATTATTATGTTCTAAAATGTTTTAGTCTATTGTCTATATATTTAGCAAACGTTGTGTTTAATAAATGTGTCTAATAAATGTATTTATTTAATTTTTTTAATGAATTAAATTTTTCATTGGATTGAACATTAAAATAATCGATCAAATTAAATATAAGGTCAGAATTTTTTAAAAAAAAATTATGTAAATTATGTTAGATTACGTTTTTTTTTTGGTAAATTAAAAATTTGATATCTATATGTTGTACTTACATAAAATAGCTAAGAAATAGGTATCACTAACGATTTCAACTGGATGGCTATAACATCTACCTATCAAAGTAAAATTTTAAAGAGTGAAAAGGTGAAAAAATTAATTAACTAATCCTAAATATATTCGTATATACATTTTGAGAAAAATTAATATTTTTATACCTTTTTGGTACTTGCACCTGTGCTAAATAATAACTGAGATCATATTTCATCTTCGTTAAATTGAAAAGTCTATAAATAAATAAATTGTTGTAGCTATATTTAAAATTTTAAAACAAATTTAAATTGTTTATGCGTTTGCTGAAAGGGTTTAAAGATTTAAAGATTTTTTTTTCTTATTAAGACTACCTAACAATTTACAAAGTTTGGCATACTAAACCATAATAAAGTTCAAAAAAAATAGATGCCATATCCTAAACATTTTAAAAATATTCTAAACATAAAATACCTATTATTAGGTTATTAAATTAGTTGGATAATAACAAATTTAATATCTGTTCAAACAAATAAAACCAAGTACATAATATAATAAATATAGTATATCGATTTTTATTTAAAAAAGAATCGACAAATATTATTATTTATATTTTTTGTTAAACCTTTTCAATATCTATAATAGAAAAGCCATTGAATTTATTTTCAACCATTGTGATACTATACAAGTTTTTATTCTGCGCATTACAGAAAAAGAGCGCTCACATGTGGCCAAACTTATTGGTAAAGTTAAGGCCACCTGTAGAAGTTTATAAATAAATTGGTAAACATTCACGGCAATGCATTTTCAAATCCTCTAAGGAGATATCATATTTTCCAGTTGTTAATGTTAAATAGTTTTTAACAACAGTAATTTTGAATTTTAAAATTAAAAAGGAATGATATTTAATTAATTTTAGGAAATAAAAAGTTACAAATAGTCATAGGGTGCCATTATTAAAATTGTTTGAAGTATGAAATTATAGTAAGGGTGTTAATCAAATTAGCCAATTTAGCACACAATGTCAATGAATAAAGTAAATTAATTAAAAAAAAAAAAATGTATGTATGTATGTATAAAAATTAGAGTATTGAATGAGATATTAGTCAATTAGATAAAGTTCGAATAATGAAAGTTGCGGCATCAAAAACAGTACCTACCTAACTGTAATAGCCATCATATATTGAAAAACAAAAATACTTAAAATTCGTCAAATGTAGGGACTATCAACTTTGATAATATAGGCAGTAAAAATCTTCATAATTGGTTAAAAATAGTATGTTGTTACATTTTAAGTTATCACAATATTGCAGAAATCTATTAAGTTTGTAAAATCATACGAATTTAATTTAATTTTTAGCATCGAATATTTTCTTGTAATACATTTTACAACTATAACAATTATCGTATATCTAAGTACTTTAAAATATTGAGGGCCAGGGGGTAAGACCTGTACGTTAACTAACCTTTTAAGGGTGCTTAGTATCTTCTAGCTCCTCTCCCCTCTTGATTATCACCCATGAACATTTCAATTTAAGGTCATCCAGCTGAAATATTTTATGGTACCAACTTTTTACCAAGCAATACTGCTGTACCTAATACCTATATACTACATAATATAATATAGTAACCTTAACAGATTATATATAGAATCAAAATTTTAGTATGCCAATAAAAAATAAATTAATAATAATAATAAATGTAATTCGAATCTAAGAGTATATACGACTGTTTGGAATGTCAGATTTGAAGGTTACCTACCTACGTTAAATATACCTATAGTGGTATATAATTTTAAATTAATATCGGTTAATTTTTTTATTAGATTTACTGTTGGGATTAAAACGTGCAGCGAGAATGTATGATAATTATATTTAAATTTCATTTTTTAAATGTTTTTCAAAAGAGACATAGGTAAAGGTAATCTACAGAAAAGAAAAAAATATACGTACCTACACATTTTTTATTAAGTCATCGCGTTACACGCAATATCTGGAGAATAATATAAATATCGTATCCATATACCTACGCGTAATACTACTCGTCGCCGAGCTGTGTCGAGAGACCGGCAAATCATATTGCATCATATAATAATAATAATTTGTCCGATTGAGACGCGGCCGTCGTTTTCACGATACGAATGTGTAGCAGACGATATTCGTTATTACACGGACAAATGAGCCATACTAAAAGCTATTGTCGTTTTCAATGTCATTTCTCGCATGCACATAGTGTCTCTTACGTATATAATAACATAATATACGATCGGTGTAAGTGTATAAATGTATGTAAGTGTGTGTGAGAGTGCGAGAGAGTGCGTTCAAGTCTGTCTCTATAGAAAGCCACCACAGCCCGGTTATTATTGTTATTATTATTGTAGGTAGGTAGGTAGGTACACATATTATTATATATTACGGGCACGTCGTCGCTAAGCAAGTCTCGAACGCGTTTTTACTTTTTTTTTTTTTTTTTTGTGGCGCGTCGACAGGCCGTTTGAAAGGAGCCAATTTCCACGGCTCGTTATATCGGACAATTGACGATGGTCGTGGTGCCCAAACTGCACCCTATTCAACGCGCAGAGGTGTACGAGAAAAAAAATATTAATAGAAATGGGATATACTCGTACGAGTGTATACCTATACCAATATATTATAATGTTATACCTTGTACACTGCAGGAGATTGCTGGAAGACACATGCACATTTATAACCCTTTAGTTATGGGGATCGTTCGAATTACGAAATGTATTATTAAATAATATTTATATTACTCGGGCACTCGTCTGCTCTGCAGTACATAACCAATGATAGTGTATAATAATAACATATTGCGACCAAACCCGAAAGAGCGTATGCTCGACGGAGCGATGTGTTACCTATCCGTATCCCACGGTGGAGACACGCGTGCAACAGTTTTCCGGCTCTTTTCGTGTTCCGGTCGTTGTTTGCACACGAAATACTATTATCGTCGACGATGGACACGCACTGTTAATTGAATAATATCGATGGTTAAGCGCATGCGCATGGCGCGCGTTATGTAAGCGCAATTTTGTTTTATGACATTTCGTTCAAAAGAAGTGTTTGATTGAAATGGTTTTGAATATTTACGTTTTTAGTTAGAAGTTATATATATATAGTTAGTAGTTACGTGTTATACATATATTATCATCGTATATGGGTAGATAATAAATATCATAAGACATTGTTAAGACGATTATTAACTTTCGATTTTACGATTTATTTAAGTGTTTAGTTTACGATATCTATTATACGACTATATCTCGTACTTACAATTTTATACCAGTACTACGATTGATTTTCTATGCAAAATAATATGTTAACTATTTTGTAATACATCTTTTCTCGGTCTGACAGATGACAGTGTTCGCAGGAGCATAAATGTTAACTTAACGTGAATTGACAGAGGTATAAAACGTATGATTTTTATTATATTATTATGTATTCTTGGATAGCGTCTTGTCCTCGGTATACAGCACGCACAATGCAGTTAATTAAACATTTTCCTAATCATTTCGTTTCAACCTAATTTTATAAATATAACTTAGTTTAGATAATATTATATAATTATAACATAAAAATATTACCTTGACCCAAATTATACTAAAAATTACGTTAATGCTTCTTTTTTGATATTGAGATTTTTTGTTATTATTTTTTTCTTTACATAATGACTGTAACAAATGATGACCTATCGCGAGATTCACATTGTCATTAAAAAAAAAAAAAAAAAAGAAGTGTACCTAGAAAATAAAATAACGATATTATCAATATACCTATGTAGGTATGTTATTTCAAATAACGAAATAAAATAATATAATTAAGAAATTTGATAAAATTATATTTACAGTTATGAGTGTTATGAGTTATGAGTTATGACTAAATGAACTAAATGAATAAATAATTAAATTTATCATTATTTAGAGATGGGAAGAAATTATCATTAAATTTATGATGTGCAATGAGGGAGGAAAAAGTTACGTTGGAAAATTTTTAAATTATAATCTTAATATTTTATACCTTTGTTTTTTTAGAATAGTCACAACATAATTATTGTTTTATTATTGTTTTACTAGATAGGTACCTATTAGTACCTAATGCATTTATTGTTAATAAATTTGTTACTAGATTCATTTATTTTTATTGGCTATTGAAAATTGTAGGTTTATAAATATATTTAATTATTCATAATATTGAAATCTTAATCTTAAAAAAGGTTGACCTATAGTATTATACCAATATTGTTATAAAGTTAGAAGAACAGATTTAACACGATAGAAAACATAGCATTACAAAAATATAGTTTTTGTATGAATACAATTTGTACGTATGTACCTAATACCTATATATAATCATTTAAATTGTTTTGTTCAATACTGTCTAAATTGTTTACTTTAAAATGTGCAGATGTTTTATTCTATGAAAAATTACTTGGGTTATTTAAAAAATGTGACAATTAATATTGTATTTAATTATATCTTAAATAAATTATTGAACATTTATTTAACAATTTGTATAAGTACTGTTTTGAGTGAAATTTTGTTACCTATTTGATTACCATACATTTGCTAAATTACATTTTCATTACTTGCAAATAATATTGCCATCTTAATTATACTATAAAATGAAGAAGATTAATGATTCTGGAGCAGTAATATGATGTTTTATAAGAGTCACTTGATTGTGGGACATATCTCTATAACACTAACACTTATTCTGACTATAATACAAACGTTAGATCGTATACAGACGTACAGTATAATATGATCCAAGAATACAACACACTTCAAACCTCATTTTAGATTACTTAAAATATATTTTAGATCATATGTCAGTTTTGTCGTGCGTTCTAAAAAATACACGCAAGTCATTATTTATAAATTATTACTATTATTGATTGACTTCAAATCGTGTGATCTAAACACGAAAGCCTGTGACGGATAATATAATATCAGTATTGAGTTGCGATAAAATATAAACATTGGTACACGAACAATAATACTATATTTCTTGCCCTAAATAATAAATGATATATATATTTCATTACTATATAATATTTCCGATAGAGCACGATACATAATTAGTACCTATACCTAGCTGTAGAATAGACACGAGTTCAGAGTTTAAATCACAAAAATATAAATATGTAATAATGTTACTGATGTTTTGATACATACATACATATATACATATAGGACAAAGGTATATTGATGAATCTATTCTATACAACCAAGTCCCGATTTTTTTGTCAAGCATACAAATCCCCACCGTTCAACTATCGTCACCAAATTGTTTACTGTTATATTTGACAGTTTGCTGGAGGTTTTAGTATCACTTTTGTTAGAGAACATGTCCAATATTTTGACATTTTCAGATTTTTACAGAAATATGTTATTTGTATCTAAACACACTATATTTGGTGTGAAAACGAAACATATCTACACGTTTCTAAAATAGTAACGATTGTAGGTGTATCTTTATTTCATTTAATTCGAAAAGGGAAAATAATAAGAAATAAGTTTTTTGTCTCTCCTGTATTGAATTTCGACGTAGGTATGTATTATATGTTATAAACTTATAAATTTAGGGACCGGAATTATATGTACCTACTAAAAATGTACGAAATATGCATGCGTTTATGCACTGATTTACATTCAAATGTGCACTTGAAATATGCAAAAATATTTTAACAAAAATGCATGTTAATTAAATTTATTTAGTTTAAAAATGTATATAATTTATTAAATAATTAATATGGAACAAAAAACGTATTAAATACCTAGTTGAAATAATGTAACTGTATTTTGTATAATCTAGTATTTGGTCCATCAGACAATAAATTATCGAAGTGATACCTAAAGTAAACTTTATTTAGTTATAGTGAATTACAGTGGAAATACGTGTAATTATTGTAAATTGTAATATAGTTGTATTATATTACATGATATTTTTCTTTCCGCATTCGCGAGATTTACGTAAGACAGCGGTAAGTATTACTATATTAGTATTAAAGACAATACTATATATTTCATAAATATGCATATTATTTTATAAAAAAAAAAGTGGGTAAGTGGGTACTGCTCTGCTGTATATTAGGTGCCATATGAATCATTATTATATATTATAGGAATGTTAAATTTGAATCCAATGATAGGTTTTACGAAAAACGATTCTGAACGGAGATGATTTGTCAGCCTAGGATATAATTTCCAGTGGTTAGTGAAAAAGGTGGTTTATGTTTTAATGGCCTGAATACAGCAAAATTTAAGTTTTTTTATAATTATTATTAGCTAAACTTATGGAAAATCTTGTATTACATTTTCAACTCTTAGCTACTTATACAAAAATTTTTATGAATAATATCTACAAAATAATTTACAAATATTCATGATTTTGACGAATTGAACTTCAAATGCTAATAAAAAAAAAAATGGTGCCTATGTATTCTTATAATTTTTAAATCACTATAAGAATAACTTATAAGGAACTTTCTATTAAATTTTCAAGTATTTTGATAGGACCAAAAAATTTTTATCGATACTTCAAAAAAAAATTTTCAGAAAAATTTAAAATTTCAGGTCTATAAATAGCTCAAAAAAAGTCAAAATATTTTGAAAATTAAGTCATGTAAAGAAAATGCTAATCTAAATAACTGGTGAAATTGTCAAGTATCTACGACTTATATTTTTGAATAATAAATTAATAACAAATATTTAAAATCGTTATCGTTACGCTATTTCCTAAAAATTTAAAATTCAAACGCGCTTACAATTTTTCCTATAATGATGCTACTAGTTTTCTCTATAACTACTTGAAGGAAAACTTATGGAAAAAGTGTTGTATTTTTAATCCTTAATAATAAACACAAAAAATTTTATGATTTTTCAATTTCAAAATTATTTGCAAATTTTCACGTTTTCGACAGATTTCGTAAAAATTTGAATTTTGAATTATAAACGCTTATAAAAAAAAAATTATGACTAACCATTTTTAATTTTTTTTTTAACTACAATAATAACAACTCATAAGGAGCCTTGTATTAAATTTTCAAGTGTTTTTGGTCATCCAAATTTTTTTTATCGACACTTTAAAAAAAATTTCTCAAAAAAATCAAAAATTCCAGTGGTCTATAAATAACTCAAAAATGTTTGAAAATTTAACTGTATATAGATAATACTAACAATAATATTTGGTGAAAATTTCAAGTATTTACAATGATTAGTTTTTGAATTACAACCATTTAAAAAAATCGATTTGGTCGAAAACTGGTTTTGCGTAAAAATTCCCGTTTTTCCTTAATTTTTTTTTATTTGGTTTTTCCCGACGGTTTTAAAAACTATTGGGAAATTCAAAAAATGACCTCCCAATGCTCCAACTAGATTCATTCTGCTATCGGAAACCACCCCCAAAAGGTTAAAATTAAAGCATTATTTCGACACTTTCTCGTGTACACAGACACAGACACAAAACAAAAAAAAAAAAAACACACAACATTGTAAAATCAATACACTCAGAATCTAAAATGCTAAAATATGCGTACAAATATTTAAAATGGTCCAAATATGAAAAAATATGCAACATTTAATTTTTCATACCAACACATTAGTTTAAGATTCAAATATGCAGCTTATTTAGCTATTTTTTGGACTGTTAAAAAAATTATAAATCCGAGCCATGAAATTATATAATATATTAAAATAATTGTTTAAAGCGTACCTATAGTTAAAAATTCGCCCACGATCCATCTCAGAATGTGTATATATAGGATCGACGATGAATCAATTATGATTGTCGACGTATATGAGATGTGACAACGGCTAGATGCTTTGAACGGTCCTGCAGAGTTTGAAGTATAGATCACTGCGTTCGAACTACGACTGACGAACTTAATCTTGAGACTCGAGTAGTTAAATAATAAGTTAAGACATCCAATAATAATAACAGCCAATAGAAAGTAGTATTGTAAGTCTTCAGTGCGCTGATTGGCTGTATGATGCGAAGACCCACATAATGCCATGCCCATTATTATTGTTTAATAATCTTTATTAATTATTATTGTTATTCATTTAACGACCTTAAAATATTGTTATATAATATATTTACCGGGTGTAAGAATAATGATATTATTAAAAAATTGTTTTTCTTATCTTAAAGTATATTTATGAGAATTTGTAAACACCTTAAATTATTATTATTTTGCATTTTTGCGTATTTTTAAGGTTTGTTCATTTTATAGCATTTTATGATCGAAATAACTATAAGATGACTAGACAGGATTTCAAATAGTCTCACAATTTGCAAACAAAACTATCCACGGCGGCGGAGCACGCGTGTATAACAGCTAGTTATCTTATATTTTTCAAATTTGAAAATTAGATCTAGTTGGTGCTTTTGGTGGATAAAAGTAAAAAATAATCAGTATCTAAAAGAATTTTTAAATCTATTCAAGAAAAATGGAAATTGTTATGCAAAACCAGTATTTGACATAATCGAATTTTTTCATTGTAACTCAAAAATAAAAACGTCTGTATAGATATTTGAAGCAGACAAGTAATAACTATACCACTTGGAATGTTTTGAAATGATACAAACTTTTTTTATTCAAATGAGAATTTAAGCAGATTTCAATTTAGATACTTTAGCATTTAAAAAAATTCAACTGCTTTACAATTCAGTTAAAGTAAAAACTAGAGATACCTACTCATATGAGAAAAATATGTGTGTATTTCGACACAGGATGCTATTTACTGGTATAAACAAATTTGATGTATTTAAAAGTATGATCATTATTCTGTCTTAAGTATATTAAACTAAATAAAAAAAATTATAAAAATTATAATTTGAATAAAAGTATTATTAAAAGATAAAAAGGGAGTAGGTAGGTAATGGGCATACTTATAAGGTATACTTCACAATATATTATACGTAAAACTAAATTTATGCATTGTACGAGTTAAGTTTTGTATTTGGCGGCAATCGTCGCATACGATAATAATCTAGTTCACGTCGTAATCGCCGACATCTGTAAAGCGACGTACAAGACATTTTCACACGGGGCACAAGAAAAAACGACACATGACAGAAGTTCTTTAATAGGCGACAATTTTCTCCACTGTACCAAGTTTTCGGAGTTTTTTGAGTAAATATGGGTACCATACGCAATTACTGGTTAACGTTTCTCTCAACCACGCCGCAATGGTAACGGTAACACCGACGAGAACATTTTTTAACTAGTCTTGATAATTATTATTTTCAAAAAAATTTACGTTACGAAAAAAATTACTCAATTTATTAAAAAATATACTGCACAATAATATGTGTTACATTTCATTTGGAAGACGATAATTTATGTAAAGCCATAATATAATGTATATTATACTATACCATCAAATTTGATTTTATTCACATCGTTATTGCCGTTCATAATATTATATATTGAATAGTTGAATGTATAATTACTTCACAAGCACATAAATAGTGGCGCCGAGCCGACCGACCAATTTTAATGTTTCTGTATGTATATAAAATTACAAAATCTACATATATCTGCATTTGGCACATATTATGTATAATAGGTAAGTACTCGAACCGTAATACGTGCACTTAAATGTGTTAATATGATAATATAGGTATTATGCAGTTTTAACTATATTTTAAGATTTAGTAACTGCGGTGAATCGACCATTCGGTTTTTTATACTATAAGTAATTATAATATTTGAAAGGTATTAATTTTAACCCAGTGGAATGATAACAGTGTATATCAATTTTAATAATAAACGTACTTTATAGGTATTATTAAATAAAATAAAAATTGTACCTAATGCAAAATTTAATGAAAATTAATAAATCTTAAAAATAAAAAATCTTCAATAGTTTTTATTTAATAATTATATATAGATTGATTGTCATGTCTATTCAAAAACTAGGTAATTGTATACACAATAAAATAAATTAATATAAAATTAACAATGTAGCATATAATATTAAATATATAAATTATTTTAAAATGAATAATACGATTAAATGTTTAAGCAAATTGTTTTCATACAAAAACATAATTTTTAACGCTATAGCCTATAAATTTCTCTCTTGTTGAATATGTAATCCAACTTAAAGAACAACGTCAGGTATAATTCTTTGTTGAGATTAAATTTTAAACATTATATGAATAATATTCTTAAAAACTTATGATATCCGATAACTTTTCAATTAAAAAGAATTTTGTATCAGCAGGACACTCGTTAAATGTTATAAAAATTTTAATATTTTAAAATATGATCTTTATAAAGTATATTTAAAATTTTCAGTAATCCAAATTTGAACAAATTCATTATCCAAAGAAGAATGGTGTTGGTACAATGTTACCTATTTCTGGTAAGTCGCCTTATATAATCCTATTTAATTATAACCGGAGTTGGCATATAGTACGGATGAAAATGAAATAATGCAAGCACGCAAAATTACAATTTCACTTTATAAACAATGCATTAATAATGTATATTTTTATGTGTATAAATTTATTATTGTTAGTGCCTATATAATATATTATAAATTACTATTATTTTTTGTTTTAATAATTATAAATTTAAAAAAAAGGATTGTGTAGTATTAACCACTTTAAAACATACAGTATACTTATATTGATTTTAAAATACTTTTTAATAAATATCAACACAATAATTGCTTAATTTTGTTAGAAAATTTATTTTACTATAATAGTTATAATGCTGTTTTATACCTACGCATAATGAATCAACAACTAAAATGTATTTAAATGTTGTGTATTTATAATAATTAGGTATTTCATAACATGGAGAATACCTACGGGCTTAAATAATTATAGTTTTATTAAATTAAATGATCATAAATTATGCGATTTGATGAAAAAAAAATAATTACTCTTCTACCACGCCTTTTATTTTCTACTTTTCATAAACTAACATAAATATATTGTCATAATGCCCACCAGTATTATGAGATTTTGTAAACCAACATTTTTATAATATTTATAGTCCAGCAAAAAATCTACAGTTTATGGGTATAAGTACAAATAAAAATTAAATTTGTACGACATAAATTTTGGAACAAATTTCGAAATAAATTTTCATCTTTATAGGTTCGGAAAAATCGGAAACCCCTTTCTTCTTCTCCGAATTTATTTACTGGAGTACTGGACGGTACCTATCGAATATTATTAATAAGTACTGCTAAATGCGTTCGGTTCTACCATAAAAACTTCGTCTTAAATTTTATATTTTTACGACTTGGACAATCGGCGCCAGAAAAATATCGAACCACATACTATTTAACTACTGTACACGATATAAGAAGTACACTGATCCGTGTTATACACTTAATCGTTTTGTTCGAAAACAAATATATAATACGCTGTACGTTTTATTTGTATATAATGAGACATACATCCGGTTGTGTTATGTATACCTACTTGAAACCAGAATTATATAAAAGGATGTTAAATCGCTAAAAAATATATGAGTCATATTGTACACAATGTATATTATATATTCGGTGTGTGGTTACTGCAGATTCACGCCAATCTATAATATATTATACGCTGCATTATCAATTATCATTGCCCGTCTATATTATGCATTATTTATACATTTTTAAAAAAGGGGCAATAAAAAAAAAAATTTAGGCAGGTACATGCATAATACTGTACATGTATGTATTGCCGAAATTAAAAAGTTTATGACGTGACTAATTCATTTGTTTTAGGATGCGACTAACTGTTTATATAAGGTGAGTAGTTACCGGTACTTATATATATATATATATATACATATTTATGAAAATTACGATTCTACCTCGTCGTACCTATATAATATATAATATAACATCCTCTTCCCGTCACATTCTCACATCGTCAACGTTATCATTGTCATCCCTACTTCTACGTTTTGTCATTTTAATCACGTAGACAATATATTATATGTGCAATATACATCATGTGTATATATAATATTATATTTCACAATACCCACGGACACGGTGTGTCGTTTTGAATTCCGGTGACAGCAAAACATAAGTTGAATTTTGACACTTCGCCAGCACATTTATAATATATAATAATAATGAAAAGTAACCAAATAAAAATTGGTAGCTATAAGGTGTCGGTGATATACTTTATAGGTACAATAACTACGGTCGTGCGTACGGTACACACGGTGTCGTGTTGGAACGTTTGGAATGTAATATGTAAGCATAATGTATTATTGTAAATAAAATAACAAGCTAAATATAACTATATCAAACAATTTATACATATTTTTCACAATAGGTTCGTGTGCTAAATATATCTGGGTAAGCAAAAACAAAACAAAAAAAAAAAAAAATAGAAGAATGTAATCATTTGTAGTTTGTACTTTATATTATATATAAGAAACAGTGCTTAGACGGCAATGATTGCAAATAGAATGTCTTCAAAGATACATCCCAGTGGACCCAGTGCAATATAATCCGACTCAATTTTCTTTTTATATTTATGTTATACCTTAATAAGGGCATAATGCTATAACCTATATTTTGTATATTACGAATATTTTGCATAAATTGTTTTTTGCCCAATTTATAATCTTACATGGTTTGATCAGATTGTATGTTATTGTAAATGATTTAAATTCACGTACTATTGAAGTTTATAATATTGTTTGCACAACATAACGTTACCCATTGAAATTATACCTACTAATAAATTACAATATTACTATTCAAAAAGAAAAATTTACTAGAAACTAATTGTGCACTATTGCTATTGATTGACTGTCAAAAAACAGTTAAATTTGAATATGTAGACCACGTAGTTATACGCATATTTAACCGACGTGACTAGAAGAATATAAAGGTTGCAATTTTCATCAATATAGAGAGATGCTTTATCGAAAGTATCTGGAACGCGAAGGAATCAATTTTAATCAAACAATTTCTCGATAATGTTTGATTTTTCAAATCAGATAAATTGAGACCACTTTAACTCCGTTGAAATATTGTATACTATTCTGACAAGATAATCATTGAGCATTGTGTGTTGTTGCAAGTTAATGGGTACGAACGAATGTATAGTATATTTACCTATATAATATGTGTGTGAAATATACCAAAATTATTATATGGTCGTTAATGATTTTATGAATAAATGGTTCATTCAGTGTGTATACCTATATATCATACATCATACATCAAAGTAATCATACATGGTCTGTTTTTTATGTGATGCGCTCGATAAAAAAAACTAATTGTTATTGTTTATGAAATGAGTCTCGAGTACTGAAGCTTAGAGAACAATATTGTTTATGTGTATTTCAAGTAGATAGTCGCGTGAAAAGCCGCAACTCGTTTAAGATATATTTTATACGTGTTGGTTCATTTCAGTTCATAATGTATAAAATAAGTAATAACAATAATAATATGTCAATGTGCGTCTGCAACAGGTCAACGCACGAAAATTATTGTTTATGATTTATTGATAAACGTATCCTATAG
>VUJU01000309.1:55015-100588 GCA_009835225.1 Aphis craccivora | reverse complement strand
AGCCCATTTAACCAAACAATTTGGGTATATCTACCTACCGGAATATTATCCTTGTATTTTTGTGTTGACAAAAACATTATATTAACTAGGTACCACCTATATACACTTATATATTTTATTACGATTGCAGTTCAGTAACTGGAACAAACCCATGTCCAAATGATACGTTTTATTATGTATATTATTTTTATTATGTTCCTCCAGACTTTATTTGTGTTAAGACCATAAAACAACATTTTAATTACACTCAAATATTATTATATCCTGCTTTATCTATTCACATTTACGATATAGACGTAGGTTTACTGTTTTTCATTTTACATGCATCTATAATGATAGTACCTAAACTTTAGTTTTTTTTTAAACATCTCGGACATTTAGTAATTATATAAAGCATTCAAGACATTTTAATTTAATCACACAAGTCTATATATTATATACTCGTAATTTCGAATAGTAAGTGTTCACACAGTATTTATTCTATAGATTCGTTTTAACGCTCATGAAAGTGTTTTTATTGAATAATGTATTGATGATGGTACTTTCATATTATAGTTTATGAGCAATATTTTGATAGGGCATATAGTACTTACATGAATGTGCATAATATATTTTAAGGATTTTTTTTTTTACTATTAAAGTTAGTAATAATGTTCATTGAATATTATAGTGTTTTAGTCATATTATAAATTAAATAAGAAAAAGCGTTTTATATTTTTTTAGTTCTTGTGAAAATCTTTTTTCATATGTTACAAATAAAAGTATAACATTTTAAAAATAATAACGTAAACGCAAACATAAAATAAATTATTTTTATAAATTTAAATTTAATGTAAATATATGTATTAATATATATTATACCTATTTCACATATTTTTTTCGTTAGATAAAACGAGATGTGAGATATGCTCATATAAAATCCTGGACAATCACTCATCTGGAATTCTCTCATAAGTACCTACGTAAGCGCAAGATAGTGACTATAAAATTCTTTCCTCTGTGACCTGTGTTGATATTTGCATATTATAAATACAATAACACAAAAGAACCAGTTAATACATTTAAAAATTAGAAATTAATGGCCGTATTCAACGAAAAGTTTGTATTTTGAAATTTGAATTCGTAAAATGAAAGTGGGAAGTATAAAAAATACGATTTTTCGCGTAATATAAATTTATAACTAATATAAAAATGCTGATTGTTATTTATTTTTAAACTATAGTAGTCGTATCATATTATTATATATTATAATATATTAATTAAATATTAATTAACTATGAAATTAGTTGAACCTACGTGTGTTTTAATTTCAAAAACTTTTTTGTGAAATTAAACGTTTTCTATAGTTTTTAAATAATATTGTAAAACATCAATTACAAAAATATATTAAACTTTTACAGTAGTATGTTCATTCATATTTATTAATTTATTTTTATATAATATAAACAACATAAATATTATTATAACAACAAATTGTGTTTTTATAAAAATTATATTAAATTATTAACTACCTTTTTTTATTATACCTGTCAATTTTAATTTATATAGAATTTAAGTAAATAAATCTTTTATAATATTTTGTGATTTAATTAAATACTTTGGTAAGATATTATCAACACAATATAATAAAAGGAACATATTCTTTTTTTTTTAAAAAAAAACCTGTCATTCAATGGTATAACTCAGTACAAGGTCAGTTAAATCGATCTATATTGTATTTAGGTTTACTACCTTTTCTAAAGTATCATATCATTCATGAAGATTTGTAATAAATACAATGTATAACACTTCAAGGTAGTACAGTACCATAGGTTAACAAATAATAAAAATCATATAACAATACCGTGGAAAATATAACAAGAATTAAGTAATTTTTTTCCTTTGAGTTATCAATTTATAGTTAAAAATGTATGATTGTTTTCCAAATCTCAAACTCAATAAATTATGGTGTTTAGTTTTTAAGATTATAACCATTTTTTTTTTTTCAATAATTATTTTATTTAAATGGCTTAATAATAAAAAAAAATGTTTATATTTAATTTGATTAATTTGTATGACTATTATAATAAAGTGCCTATACTTAAATTATGTGTTAACATAATTGTAAACAATATTATTAAGGTAAAACAACGTGCATAAAATATAAATTGCATAACTACTACCAATATTTAATAATAAATTAGGTATAAAAGTATAGGTATTAAATATAAATAAACATTATAAACAGTTTAATAGAACGCATTTAACCAAGAACTTGTATTTTTATATTTACATAATATATGTATTGCATTCGGTTGACATATATTATTCGTGTTTTTAGCATTACATTTTATCTGGGAGTTAAGATTTTTAAAAATTTGCGTTTTACATTTGAATGATAGATAGGTAAGTTATAATGAATAAATACAGGAAACTAAAAATCATATTTTATTATGATAAACGTTTAAGATATTTCTCGGGTATTTTAATAGTAATATAAACGTACAAATAATCAACATTCAGCATTGTAAATAATGTGTAATACAAACGTCTCTAGGTTTAATATTACCTTAGTACTTTGCGATTGCATTCGTCAAGGTAACGTTACGTACATTTTAGTATACCTACTATATAATATGTTATGTATACAAACATTACGATTTAAATGCAATAGACCATATATTATTATGGTACCAACAAAAGTAAGTCTATAAACCTCAATTTTTTTTTAACTTTTCTGTAGTTTACTATTTTATAAGAAACGTATGTGTAAATTACAGCAAAGTGTAATACTAGATATATTTTCAACGTATATTCATTTAATTGAATTTTAAATTGAAATAAAATGTATGATAGTAATATATTCGATAATATTGGTACCTATGACAGGTGTTTTTTGTTTTGTTTTTATTATAATATATATAAATTCATTAGCTTTTCTTTATCAGTGAAATTCTATTTCATACGTGATACAATATGTATAATTAATTATCTTTTTTAGATAGTAAAATACGTTTTTCCCTAACGAAGAACCCTTAATGGCTTATACAGTGTTAATTAAAAAATTCGTTAGTATGTTATACCTTCTACAGTAATATCGTTATAATTTATCTTTATTAATTTATGTTTTTTTATACGTAGTAGATACATATTAATTTAGTATATACCTATATATACATATAGGTAATAGGTACTCTATATTATGTATAGATAAAATACATATTATCATATTATTCTAATGGTTTATTTTAAATTCAAATGTATTATGATGGTGGACGTTATTATACTATATTACTATGCATACGTTTTTGCTTATAATGACAAATACCTACACGTAACTCGATAAATTTGTACATTGTAACACCTCTCAAACAAAATGATTCATTACCGTGCAATTTTCAGACGAATCTAATTACAATAATGTATGTCTTCTCTTTTGTATAAAATATACATAAATATTATGATGTGTGAGTATTTCTTATATTATCATAATTTGTCGTGACTAGTTCAAGCTCTGCAGAACTCGTATTCGGCCCTAACTCGACGAGGTCTGACTTGAAAAGTTTCCCTATCGGCGACGTTCGGTCGGAAGAAAATAGTCATTATTATAATATTGTATTACACTATAGTACTATACTATCGCGTGTAGGCGGTATTAAACGATTCGTAGTTCCTATCTGTGCATACACGTAATAATAATACTATAATAATATCATTATACGAAACGCGTGTGGTATTCTATGTAGGTACACGTGCATATGTAATACTATATCAAATTGCACGAATGATATTATATATTATACTAAATATTTTGATGTACGTAGTACGAGAAGAGACTTTAACGCAGAGTCGCGCGGGGCTACAAATCCAATACAAAAATACAATATTTTATTACTTCGAACGTACACAAAAAAATAACTGTATAATAACATAGTGAGTAGGTGTATGTATATTTAAAAAAGTTCTAAATTTTTATTATTAATAAGTGAAAATATAAAACATAGACTCACTGAGATTTCATTCGTACGATCATCTCAGACAGATCGCAATCGCGGCCGCTAAAACATTTCAATCGTATAGATATATATATATATCGTATACACGCGATGTATATGGTATGTACCTATATATATGTCGTAGTATAGCACTCACTCGCGCGAAAACTCCGGTGGTAAATATAACACTATCACAATTACGCGATAAACGAATAAAATAAAATATTTATATATGAATTAACCACTTGACGAGTTGTAAATTGTAAGCATGTACCGATCTCGGCCGCGTGTCCCGGACGAGTCGAATAAGACTACGGAGTCATCGATGACTATACCTTAGACGGTGATGGCGAGGCCGCGGTTCGCGTCACACTGAGCGTAACTCATTCAAAAAAAAAAAAAAAAGGAATACAACAAAACGTATAGAAACACACGAATCGGTCTGGTCGACGGCCGTATGCAAGCGGCGTGTCCACAGTCAACTCCCACTACATTACAATAATGTTTATGCGTGTATATAATGTATACAACTGCATCACATCGTTCGGGTATAGTGGAGGTGAGTTATTACGTCATCACGACTAGACCCACATTTCTTGGACGGCGGCGATGTACTTACCTATATATTTTATACGATAATATAATAGATGTACATCCACATTATTGCGCCCATCGCGACCACGAGATCAATCTCGAAATCCCGGAAATCCTATAATGTTATGCTACACTAGGCGTAGATACGAAGCTATTGTAACTGTAGGACTATATATTATACAGTAGGTACGTGTCTATCGGAACAACACTATAATATATTATAATCGAACCGTTTTAAAATTCTAAAAAAAATATTCTACAATTGTAGGCATTATAGGTACTCTAATTGTGTTTCGTATTAAATATGCATATTATATAGGTACTTTTTATAAATATAATTTATGAAAATATTTTTCATATTTTTTATAAAGCTATAATTATACTATACATATGATACATAAATATTACTGTATTGTTTTGGCAGCATTTTATTTTTTTTACATTTTGATTGTCGCAGCGAGATATTAAGATACAGTTTTTACAAATTATATAATTATATAATTTGCAATTTGTTTTTGCAGAAAAGTTATAATTTTTTACTGTTTTATATTTTTTGTACTTCATATATTATTGCAGCAGGGTTTCCTTTTTGTAATCTGTTATGCTCTCATATTTAATTAAATTTATATATATATCGTTGATAATAACTATTTACGATTACGACCGTTTAAATACTGCTATTCTGACGAACAGAGTATAAAACTGAATCAAACATTTTTAGGATATCTCCAACGCACACATCAACTTTTTATGAGTAGCGATTATTTAGGGATTGTCCTTTATCTAACTCTATAAATGTTAAAAACCGATTGGGGAGGTAGTATTTAATTAGTATCTATAAATCAAATTCTAAATATAATAATTAATAATATATGAAAATATGAATACCTATCTGTAGCAGTTTTGAATACAGTTACAAATCATTCCAGAATTAAGCTTCAATAACCGATGTCAACCTTTTTAATATTTTATTAAACATTTCAATGAGTATAAAAACAGCTAGTATTGTAAATAATCATATTGAATTGCAGGCTGATGAATTTTTAAACAAAAATGTACCTACCTATTAAAAAAGTTTTATTTCATTATAATACATACATGTACATATAAATACTATTATAATATGTATACTTATTGTTAAAATATGTAATCAAAATGTTTTAATAATTGATTTATATTTTATAATATTCCAAGATGTGGAGTTGATGGAGTTAAAGTATTTTCAACTGGTGACCAAGTGTTCTGTGGAGGAATGATTTTTCACTTGACAATTGTATAACAAATGCTTATTATTAGTTTCTCCAGTTTATGTAAAATAAAATATGGTAATCCTAAACACTGTAACTTAGGTATTGATAAAAGGGTGTCTTCCGCACTTTTAAAAAAAAATATGCTTTATTATAATAAAAAAAACATTATAGTATACGCGTATAATATAGGTACCCATTATACAGATATCATTATTATTTGTACTGCTATTGCCAGGTAATTTCTTGGTAAACCGAAATCAGCTTCGAGACGCACTCGTCAAATATCTCGCCCGTCTCGAAACTGACCGAAATAACGCGATTTCGGTTCACTATTATTATCATCATCATCATCGTCGTGATCATCATGATAATGATCACGATACGCGTATCGCTATTATTATTTAAAATATATATCTATGTGTGTGTGTGTATACGTCATCGGTTCTCCGTCAAAAATCGTTTACAAGACACGCCAATCACCGATCGCCATATATACCGCGACGAGAGTGTATAAGTGCGTGTGCGTCAATATAATAATGTTTAATCGGTTCCACCAAACCATTTATTGTCTTAAACCACAAATTATTGTTATTTGCAAAAGTAGGATAAAAAATAAAAACACATATAAATATAAAATATTACTACATACATTTTGCGTGATTTTAATCGTTAACTATTTTTTCTATTTAATATTTTTGAAATGTTATGATTTTGGACAATTATTAGTAGGTATTTTGATATTAGTAGCGATGCTATAAAAATGTATATGTTTGCTCGATTGAAATTGTTGTTTTCGTTTTTATTATTGAATTTTGCAATAATACGTATGTCTGATGTACACGTACCTACCTAGTCCAAGCAGCTATGACACTAAAGGGAATCCCGCGGTCGGGGCTTCGTTCGCTCCTGTTTTACGAAAACATTTTTTATTTAGATGATATATTATTATGACTTTGAGTTTTTATTTTTTATCGGTTTCAATTTATGCATACATTTTTCCTCCGAGTCTATTAACAGTATAGGCACTGTGCCTATAGGGTCCATCCGACCCAGAATCGACACCCTAGTTGTATGTATGACTGTACATAACAACATATAATGTATATACAGCTATACCACTTAGCATACTGCTCTATAGTATACCTGTAATGTTTTATCGAATCGGTTTTGGCAGGTCGAGTGCCTCAGGTGAAAAATAAAACCACTTCTAAACGTTATAATATACGATTATTATTATTATTATAAGTATATAATAATATTATATATATATATGTTAAAGGATATCGCGCAATAATATCACGCGATCTTTATTCGATTATGATTACCACCCGAGACGCTGTGTTCAATTAATTATCCAATACACGACTGCGTGCTGCTACCGGTCTTGAGTCGTTCGAACTGCGTTTAAATGACTTTCCAGCGGTTTAAATAATAAATATGAACCTATAATTTTTTTTTTTTTTTAATGCTCGTACTACGTATAATTAGGTAAAGAAAAATATGCGTTTTTTTTAAAAAAATCTTCAAATATTTTTGAATACAACACCGAAAACTTTTCTCCCGACTAACCACGTTTAGTTAAAACTTCTAAATTTAAAAATAATACATATAGTTTCATATTAATTTTAAATTTCATCAGGTAAATATTCGTTTATTCAAATTTTTACTTCCAATTTGATTTAAAGACATGATATTATATATTTTAAACATATTTTTACCAAAACCGTTAGGAATTTCAGTTTTTCCTTATAATGAGAGTATTTATTTCCCGGTTTCAGTTCGACGCTTTTTTTTTAAGCATACTATACTAAAAAAAACTTCGGTACAAACTGGTTTTTATATTTATCTGTCAACATAAATACTCGATGTCACCAGCTTCAACATACTGCGCGTACCCTTAATATTACAAAATCATCATAATAATAATATGTTCGTACACTTCCAAAATGAAAAACACGAAATACTCATCCTATTCTGTAGGCAATTAAATTGAATCATTTTAATTAAACGATTTATACTATGAATAGATTTTCAGTGTTCTATAGTAAAACCTAAATATTGAAAATGGTTAAACTTGTTTAGTTACAATATATTTGATTATATTACATTACTATATGTTATGACTTATGGTATATACTTATTGATTAAAGTAATACATTTCATTTAATGTACATAGGTATACACATTTTTTATTTGATAGAATAACAGTATAAATTATACTTATATTATGGTCGTGTATATTTTACATTTTGTTCAGTACGCACATTGTTATATTGACGATTAGGTAATGAATGTACGGACACAACGTTACTTTACGCCATAAAATACGTTAGTAATCGTATTAATAGAACCAAATGACCAATATCTCATGTCTTGATCATAAAAAATTAATCATTAAATTAGAAATGTCATTGAAAGTGATACCTATACCACACAATATTTAAATTTCTAAATTCTAACATATAATTTATACATCGTAAGATCTTGTTTTTCAACAAATATAGGTATACAATTATTATTTTAATGATTCAGATAACATATTATACATATATAATAGGCATGTGTGTGTGTAGATATTGATAGATACATGTATTTTCTTTTTTAAATTATTGTTTTTAATATTGACGTCTGGGTCAGACTGGGAAGCTAATTTTGGGTATTTTAAAGATTTTCCTAAGTAGATACAAGATTCAAATACATCACAGCTGATTATTTGATTATACGATCTTGATGTTCCTCACGTCCATACTGCCCGCAAACAAACACGGTGCCTGCAATGATTGTTTACACAAGATAAAAAAATGCTTTCCATAACTCTATTATAAGCCAGTTATATGAGCCTGTCACGAATTTTGTTTTTGGTGTACAATATTGTTCCCAGGAAATATGTATACCCTTTACTTTTAAAATAATATGATTTCTCATTATATATGTGCGAGAATAAAATGTATTATACTGGAATGTATTACCTATAGTATATTTATATTATTTTAAGCGTTTGAGATTCAGTGTTTTTTATTATTGAAGTTTTGGACTTAAAAAAAAATCGTCCAATGGATTTCATTAAACGTTAAAAATATTTTTCTATACGAATATATAAATTTGTGTACTGGAATTATAATATATTATGAAATAATAAGTTCATAATTTTTAATAAAATAGTAATTTAACCATTTGATTATAAAAATGAATGTTTTCGAAATTTTATATTTTATAATAGAACTAATAAGACATTATAAACAGCCAGCTGCACGTTTGCAATTATACCTATAATATATAAATTCATACATACCTTCAACATAATATTCATTGATCTTTTCATTTAATTTATGTTTTCTTAATAAAATAGTACTATTTATCCAAGAATTATGTTTTTATTATTAGGAATTTACAAACCGGCAAGATTTAAATATTTTATTTTTATTTATCATAGTTCTATATTAAAACCATAAAAAAAGATCTTACAGTTATTAAGACTACAAACAAATATATTTTTCATAAATTGAATTCTTAATATTTACCGAGTGAAGTCTGTAAAGAAGCACATATATATTTATTATCTATTGGTTATTGCAAATCGCAAAATCATTAAGTATAAATTCTGAAATGAAAAGCAAATAGTGTGTAGGCATACTAAAGAAAATCAGTTATACCACTGTGTTATAACTATAACTGTACAATGACGGAAATGATCCATCATTAGTTTTAATTTTTTATTTTTAAATCTATGTTTAATGACGTTAATCGCTTATGTGTATAACTGAACTGCGTTTTAAAAACCGTTTTGTAAATAATATATTAATTCTTCTTTTACAGTTAATATATATTTGTAGGTTATACATTGTTAGTAAACTGAACATATAATATCCAAAATAAAAGCAACTTGAAATAATATGTAATTTACTAGATTTAGTATTAAGTAACTTTTATTTATTTTAACTTATCAAAAAACATTAAATGTTCATAATATAATTTACTACAAAATACAAGGGCGATTGTAAATTGCGCCCACAGTGAGCAGGTAGTGAAAATAGCTTAGTAAATTGCGCCCGTTAATTTTAAGGTATAAATTTTTACGTAGTAAAATGCGCCCGGCATATAGTATCAAATCTAAATGCGACAATTCATCCGTTTTAAACACGTTTGTACATTTACCTATTGGTGTAAAAACCAAACTTAACCGTTAATTATTATAATATTGACGATTTTATTTGCTGACTTTCCTCCGAATATTTGGGCATCAGCTTAACACAGACTACTAATGCCTGTAAATCTTTCCACAGTCAATTTAATAGAATCGTTTATACTCCTCTTCCTCATATTAATAGTTTTATGGATAAAATAATTAAAATATTAGAGTTACAGTCCTAAATTTACATAAAAATTAATAGTATAAATAATTAACCTTATGAATTTCAAAACACCAAATCAATAAAAAAATTTCAAACAATGGAAAAAATTATTCAACAATAAAATGAAAATACTATTACGAAAATTGAATATGTAAAAGTAAGTATCACAGTAAACAAAGTATAGGGACAAAATTAGAATATGTTAAATTGTATTGATCTCCTACCTACCTAACGTAACACCAAGTATACCTATAGATATCTACTTTTTCAAATCCCGATAGTGATTTCTCAATGATTTTTTTTTTTATTTTAATAAAGTAAAATTGTATTTTTTCTTTACAAAACTCTTTATTTTAGTCTGTACATCGGGATAATAAGGAAGTTATTTTTTTCATATTTCTAGATATATTGATTGAGAAAAAGATTTTTTTATAAAATGTTTCAAGAAAACTAATCTTATAAAAAAAATAACAATGTAATTAGGTTATACTCAGTTATTTAAATTTTGAAACGTAGGTAGATAAAAAAAAGAAGTGGCAAATAGTACGAAATTAAATTGGTGTTAAAAATAATTTTCTCTATTCTTTCTTGAAACTATGAAATTTAATACTAAATGCTATCGGATCATAAACTGTTTTTATTCTTTTTTTTATCACTTTTTAAAAAGTAGCTCAAGACTGAACATAAAATATTTATTATTTTTGACTATAATAGAAACAAATGTGGGCATTTCCCTTTCTCATAATTTGGAAATTCTGAATTTTAAATAATAGAAGGTAAGAACCTGACTACATTGCATTGATAGTTATGCACGATGAAATTATTTAGTTAAATTAAATAATAACATAATTTAATATTATGTTAGTAAATATAGTATTAGATCAGGTATTTTAAATAATAATATAATTTAGTGTTCGCAAATTGTATTTTAATATTTTATGCTAAAAAAAATCAAAAAAATATTTAGATATCAATGAAAAGGTTAGGTGGGAAAGTGGGTATCGATCTGCTGTACGGTAGGAGGTCATGGCAAGGATATTTTAAATTTGATGATAAATTTGAATTCAATGATATATCATTGTATATGAAAAATAATTATGATTGGAGACGGTCTTCACCCATTACCATTAAATATAATTCGTGTCATTTTCTTTTATATTGCTTTTAGGTAAAGTAATTTATTTTACTATTAGTAATACATTAGGCTGAAATAATATCTGTTGTAAACAATACATTTGAAAAGATTATTGTTTTCTACTTTTAATAATATACAGAAAAGTTGTTTTACCCGTTAATAATGTTTTTGAACTATAACAAAATAATAAATACCATTAGTCATATTCGTGATTTTGAGGAATATTGTCAACACTTGAACCTAGGTTATAAATAAATGTAAATAAATATTTTCCATATACTTTAAATATTTTTATTTATCTATAAGCACTAAGCACTATCGCTATTTGGAATTTTATATTAAATTTTATATAATTAAATTGAAAATTGAAAATGTTTATAAATAACTCAAAAAGAGTAGACATTTTTTTAAAACTTTATCATTTATTGCAATTTTCAATATAAATATTTAATTAAAATGTCGAGTATTTATGGTTATTCTGAAAAAAAATCGAGTTAGGTACACCAAAAACACAAATATTTTTGTTGTTAACTAGATTTGCGTAAAAATTTCCTATTTTTCCTTTATTTTTTGTTTTTTTTGACCTCTTTAAAGTACAAGCTAGATCCTATCTGCTATCTAAAACCACCTTTAAAGTTGAAAATTTAAGTTATTTTCAACTGCTTACCGCGTAGGTTAGAGTACAAACAAACAAACAAACACACACACACATAAAATAAAAAACAAAAATACGCATTTCTGTTTAGATTCCTTTGAAGTACCTACACAGAAACACAGTTAATTAGAAATATTAGAATATTGGTTTTTTTTTTTAAAAAATAAAAAAGGTCAGTAATTATTTATGTAGGTAAATGGTAAAATCATAAAACTATATGACTTACAGGAAAAATCAAATAAAAAAATAAATATATGGGTAGTAAGTCATTAAGCAACGTTGAAGTGAATGTTTAGATGATATTTCTTCGGTATGCATGTTTGGAATACGCAAGAACACACAGAAAAGCAAGAAGAAATAATAGATAGTTTGAGATGAGACTACTTGTCTATAGGGAGTCTAACATGGGTTGGATTTCAAACATAATATGTAATGGAATCTGATGGAAGTTATGCGGTAAACGTATAGCACACGCATTCTCGGTTGAGTTGGGGTATGCATATTATGATTTTATTATAGTTTTAAACAAGTTAATGGTAATAAATTATTAATTTGATTTAGGGACTTATAGACTTAAGTACTTCACTACTTTAGAGTTTTCATATTTCAAGACAAAATATATTTTACACATTATTACACAGTAAACGGTACTACTAATCCATAGAACTACCAACATAATTTTTATATATTATAATATATTTGCATTTGTTTTAAAAAAAAAAAAAATGAATACAGTCTATTTTTAAACCATAAATTATTGTTTAACGCCATTATTCAGTTATTTAATAATATATTTTACATCATAAAATAAACCAATAATATAGATAACATTTTTTTTACAAAAATTCTGATTGTTAAAACTTTAAATTTATGTTTAGAGTAAAAAATTTCATATTACTACAGATTATAAAAGATTATTCTAATCGTACCATAATTATTGGCGTGTACACTTTTATATTCTGTAAAAAGTACCTACTTTGAACTTAATACGCACACATATTATCATAGTACCTACATAATTATTAATTATACATATTAAATTAAACCTACTGAAAACTACATTTACCTTCACTTAAAATGTAATCTAATATTTGATTTACACGCCACCCTAATAGTTAACAATTTAATGGCGCTAATACGTGACTATACCTAAGCATCACTGTAAGCAAGATAATTGTAATAAATACAAGCGCTCGGAATTCCAATTTCACATAATATATACCTACGTCTTATCAAACTTGTTGAATAGTGTAAGTATAATAATTTTATTGCACGCATATATTATTATAATATTATGTCACGGTAATATTCGAATTCTATAAATACAAATTATCTAGTATTGCAGAGAATATAATTTATATAAATCGGAAATAAAATGTAACTATACAGATAAAATACCTTCTTATGTCATTTTAAAGTTAATCCGAAATCTTTAGTCTGCAGCCACCGTAATGTATAAATACGAAATAAAACTGTGTCAGGTCTTGAAAGTAGCGAATGACGAAGACGAGCAATCAGAGTACATAATTTACCTATTATATCTAATATCTTTTAAGTACATTGTGCACGTAGACACAGATTAGACGTCCTCGTATCTTACATAATTGTCTACTGTCCACTGTACCTTGGGCGTTGTATTCAAATTATACAATTATTGGCCCGTATGTGAACGTGATAATTTTATACATTTACCATATCTACAAATTAGTAATTACAACAATAAAATGGAATCTATTTGAGTAGGTACATTGAGTACATTTTCATATACCTACAAAAATTAGTAATTACTATCATATACCAAAATTTAAAATGGACCGAGCAAAAATCATAAAAATTAGTAAATAACAATTGTAGTAATTTGTTATTGAAAAATATTATTTTAACGGGTAATATTAAAATAGTAAACTTCGATAATTTCAGAAGCCAGTTTCAAAAAACTTCTTGACTTTATGTCCAGACCGAGCACGTAGTACATCAATCTATGTGTATCATTTTTATTAATTGCTTATAATATAAATATAAAAACTATTAACCATTAACTTCAATAAGTATTAAATATAGAAACAATGATGAATTTATCAGTAAACGTATTGGGATCAATATAATAAATTGGAACATATTTTATAATAAATAAAGTAAACTTGAGCAAATTCAATAACCAAGTGTTATGACTTATGATTAATTTCACTAACCATAATTTTTATTATAGCCAAATTTTATTTATTTTAACATTAATAGTATACTTTACCTACCTTAATTATTCATACCTAGTATCTAATTTATAAATTGTATTATAATATATATAATATAATTTCAAAAATGCGATACCTAATATTTAGCGTGCTGATGGAGATTTTTTTTTTCATTTGTTTTCTTGTTTTTAAACACGATATACATTTATTACATTAACAGTCTTAATAGACAAGATACATTTATGACGGTGTTCAACTAGTTTTATTCCGTATTCTTCAATTTCTTCGTAACAAAAAGCGTAAAAACAGCTTATTTTTATGTTTACCTCCTAGTCTGTTTACAAAAATAAGATTGGTTATGTATACCTGTATTCACTTCGCCTGCAGAGCCAATTAATACACAGATGACAGATGAGTTGGATGAAACACCTGGTTTTTATGGAATACTCAATTTTAGGATCAAAATCAAAGTAAATAATTACGATCTAATGGTTGTTTATTGTCTTTTAAGTCTATTAAAAGTTTAAGTCGATTCTATATCACACACAAAAATAGTATGTCATTAGAAGAATTTTATAGATGATTTAACTAAGAACGTTATTATTTTTTTAAAAAACAGTAGGCCTAATTGCAGCACAATCTACTCAATGTTTAAGGTTATGCATTTCGTCATACACTCTCATAAAAATATAAAATTCGTTAGATTGTATTAGCTACTTTTTAAGCTCACTGCGAATTTTTTTAAAATATCAAACTAATGTAGATATAATAAAATATTAAATGTTGTCATTATTGAAACAAAAATTTAGTTCATTTTTAAATAGGATTGTTGCCATTTATCTGACAGCAATGAATACATTAATTTAATAAAATATATATAAAGTTACCTAAGTATTATAATTATTTAGATTAGAAACAATTTAGTCACGATTTATTTAGTGTATACTAGAGTCTATACTAAAGACATTTGAGGTATTATTTTCAAGACAACGTAGGTATTGTTTGAATTCAAAATATATTGTATTGTTGTTATTTATTGATGAGTTCTAATTAAATTTAAATTTAATTATCTAAATATTAAGAATGCATAGAAATATACTTACATGTTTAGGTTGTGTATCACTAAGTTAATATGTACTAATGAATATTATTATTTTGTATCTGTACATTAGATATGTTATGCGTTTATTCACGTCATACGCACTATTGTGTTTTTTATTAAAAAATCTTAGATGTATTATAATACAACTTTTATGGTTAAACAGATGTTTTATTTCGGTAGTTGATACCAAGAAATTCAACGATGTATAAACGGAAATCATACGGATACGCTACAGTGAACAATTATAATTTATAAGTATAACATAGTTTTTGTATGGGGGACAGAGTTAAGTTTATATGTGCAAGTACCCGATGTACCTACTGATAAGTTTTTTTTTTCGATAAAATGTATATATTTTTCTATTGTTGACATTTAAGAATTGAAAACCCGCAGGATTATGACTTCTACCTAAACTTAACCTATTTTACCGTTAACATGTTGTTTTTCATATGGATTTAAAAACACGTTTTACCTGGTTAGCAAGTTAATTGATTTTTAAGTGTAAATTATTTTAATTTTATACATAGGAATTTAACTTGAAAATAAAAATCTAAAACGTCGTATTAGTCTTAGTCATGGTTTTTGATTTTGTTGTTTGGTAATTGATGGTATATTACATCCTAATGTTATACAATAATAATAATAAATAATTATATAGGTAGCAGACTTTGAATGAGCTGAAATAATTAAACGTAATAAACCATTAATATAAGTGGAAATTAACATCAGTAAAAGTAGCTGATTTTTAAATTTAACAAGATTTACAAGGTGTCTACTTAACTAATATTAATTAACCTCACGAGTTTGAACAAAATTTAAAATCAATTATAATTTCATCATACTCAAACACTAAAACTAAAAGTGTTTAATTTTTTTATAACCATTTTTAAGTATAATTAATTTGGTTAATACTAAATATTCGTTCTATACTTCATATAACTCAACTGCGCACATCTTATGTTAGTCTAATTGTATATAAAATGCATTTGTAAGTTGATTATTAGTTTTATTTAGAATTTAATATGTATTATAATTATTTTTATGGGAACGGGATTCTGAGCACATATTGCTGTATTTAATATTTATACCTAATCTAATAATGGTCTTTGTTTTAATCATAATTGAATAGAGACATCTGCATTTGAAACTTTTTATAAGTTCATAACATCATTTTAAGTTATAACTGATAAATATAACAATTTCGAGTCAATGCAAATTTACGTTTGAATGATTTGTTATTCATTTTTTGTATTATTTTTTTTTTAATGCATTTATTTTAGTATGCATTAGTATAATGTACGCAATACTGTAATAGGTTAATACATATAAACATATTATATAATTTAAACCTATAATTAGGCATTAGCTCATAGTATGATCGAGGAAATATAATTTTTGTTTATAAGACAAAAAAAAATATATATTTTTTTTTGGTTATTAATATTTAATATTTACCTGAACAAAAAAAAAGTATATATAAATGCACAAAAATATTTTTAATTGATTACTTGAATGTAATAATATAATTACGGAGGCATGGGTACATAATATATTAATTTTATTTCACAATCTGATGTAATAGTATATAGTCTGTAAATTTAGGGCTAATAATTAATAATTTTTTTGTGGTAGTACTTTCAAAAATTGAGAATTTACGTCTCATTTTTCGTATTCCGCTTGGAAGTTGGGTAAATAACTATTGTAACCTGAAATATAAAAGATATAATCATCAATTCTTATTTTAAATAAGTATTATTAGTTAAACTATTATTATATTTTAACATTATGGTAATTATATTATGTTATTAATGTGAAAACCATTATAAATAGTAAATGTATAAAACAAAATTCGGCAAGAAATGTACAACGATGATAATATTGTGAAATCATCATACAGGAACTATACGTGTACCTATATTAAGACCTTCGTTATAGAACCGATAGACTAAGAATCATATAATACGCATTCCATTGTGGATAAATTTTACTTTAAATGGTTAGAGGAAATAGTAAGAAGATATTAGATACAGGTTTTTGAGTAAATTAAAATGGTGTGATAGGAGTTAAAAATAACAAAACCACAGACCGAAAAAAACAAAAACCATATAGATTTTTATAAAAGTAAAGTTTAAAAATACTGACAACGTCAAATTAATGAATTTAAATTTGAAAATATCATAAAATAGATTAAAACGTGAAGTAAAATTACCATGAATATGAACTCTATGCCAATTAAAATTAAAATGTGTCATTGTTATGAAATTACACCGTTATTTCTTTGTTTGTAAAAATAAAAAGTGGCGTCGTAATTATAAAAAAAATCATAAGCCAATTTTTGTGATGTTTTTATAGATATCATGCTAGATGGTTAAACTTCTTAGAGTATTTGGAATTAAAATTGAAGATTTCTGTACAAAGCCTAATGTAAACAATTCAAGTATAAAATAAAATGATAAAAGTTTGGCTCCCATTTGGGAATCAAATCTATAGATTTGCCAAACAATTTTCAGTTACAAGTTTTCAATGTTTTCATATTTTCTAGAAAACTATTGGGAAATTCCATAAATAAGCTTTTTAAAGTACCATTTGTCTCTCACAATTAATTTTTATAGAGATCGAATTACGAATAAAATGAAATTGAACATTATTTTTTTATTTTTTCAAACATTTAAAAATATTCTTAAAATTATTTTTAATTTTAAGTTAGTCGTTTTTATGAGTATAAATTTAATATAACGTAACAATTAATATTTATTTTTGATTAGTTATAACATTATATGTAAGCTAAAATAATTTAAAATCAGACAATTAATATTATTATCACCGGTATAATTGGACTTTTATTATTTATTTTATACGTGATGATATTAATCAAATAACTGTTTAACAATTTTCTTTCGAAGCCGTTAATATATTACTTTAATATTGTTAACAAAGTAATATGCACCTGTTTTAAATGACTATATATAATAGCAGGTGCTTAGCATACAATATTTTCAATTCAAATTACAAGCGTAACAATCGTTTTCGAACCCATATTGTAAACGAATAGAATACATTAAGTATTCAATTTAAACATAATTTACCTGGCGGAAAAATATAAGCTTTGTAATTATCGTTGTCTCCATATCCTGAATACTCGTTCATGTAGTCCACGGGATTTCTTTTCCCCCATGAACCTGTTTGCACACAAAGTATTTATTATTATTATTTATTCATTTTTTTTTATATATATTTATAATATACACAAGCATAATAAATTTAGTACAGAGAGTTTAATCTATTCATTTTATATTTATAACACATTAAAATAGCATTGTGTTAATAAGTTGCCCACCGTTAGCATACTGCAGGCAGTATAGGAACTTATAATTTAAAATTGTATAATAAACAAATTGAAAACATAACATTTAATATATATCATAATATTATTATATGCATTACTAAGTATTGAGTTAGGATTTTGTTTAAGCAAGTAAATATATAAATGATTTCAAACATAAAATGATTTAAATGTTTTATTATGAAAATAAATAATAATATAAAATATAGTATATTTTATTATATACTGTATATACATACGTAGATGTTTGTGAAATTATATCATTCAAAATAAAAATCTGGACTAATAAATAGCAAGTCTAATGGTTTTAAAATAGATGAATATATATATTATATTATATTATATTATATATATTATATATATGTTTGAATTGATTTTTTGTAAAACCATTAAACCATTTAACTACAATATTAATACTTTTTTCTAATGTACGGGTATTCGTGTATATTTTAAATTCTAGAAGGAGTGATGAATATATTGATTTAAAAATAATATAGATTTTTTCAGCATTATTTCAGATTTTTTATCAATAATATATTAAAAACGATTTAACTATAAAGCATTGAATATAACTATATCAATTATCTTGGAATTAAAATCTAACTGAATATGGAAATCGAGGTATTTTAAAACAAACCATTTCTTCAAAGGATAAAATGTTTAAAAGTTCAGTTTTTGTATATTTATTTTACAAATTATTTGTAATAGAAATACATTTATAGGAAATTTTCTAGTATCTTTTTTTAGGATATTGTAATAATTTATAAAATAAAATTTAATTTAATTAAATACATTTTTAATTGTACAAACCTATGCAATTAAAATATAAATATGTATCAATGAAAATGAATAGTTTCAGTCTAACAATATTATAAGATTAAGTTTTCTATAACGTCCATTTATAATAAAATCCCCACGTTAATGTGTTATTATATTTATATTATAATTTATAATGAATAATAACCAAAAGTATAATCTTGTTTACCTATATTACCACCTATATATGCTATATTGCTATGAATATTTTGCCAACTAGAGCATCTGCTCTTCTTACGTGCATTAAATTATTACGTCATAATGCATACATAATGACTTATAAGAATTAATTATGTTAAATAATAAATTTTCAAAGTATTAAAACTTTATAGTGAGATGTAACAATAAAAAAAAAGTTTTAATTATCTATAACTAGTCGACTATTTCAATATTAGGTAATTGAAAAATATAATTTTTACAAAACTATATTATAACATCCGGGATATTGTCATGTGTATAGCTTACGCTTAGAGTTTATTTTTTTTTATTTTTCATCAATGAAATCAAAACATTCTAACATTAATTTTATTATTGGTTAATTTACTTAAAAATCTATTTAAGTGGGTAAAAAATTAATTTAATACAAATACATCTTTTATTTTGAGTTGTACTATTCTTGTATTAAAGTTATTGCAGTTTATAATAAAAATTAACAGTAGAATCATTAATCTGTTAAATAACTTTCCCTTTAATAACATTTTTTACGGAATGTATCTTTAAAAAATATTATACAAATAAAAAGTTTTGGTTCAATTACATTATGACAATAATAATATTAATTATGTAGTGAAATAGGGAAATAATAATTTGGTTGTATAGGTACTTGTATGTATATTATTGTGTCATATTGAAATATAAAATATAGGGTATAATAATTTATAAACAACGTTTCACATGATTTTGCATAAGCATATTATGTTAATAGAATATAACCTAATATTTTAATAACTATAGTTTTATCACAAAGGATTTAAATGCTAAACGATGCTTTTGATAAATGTAGATTATCATAATCCTTTTAACTTAAAACATCACTTATAGTATATTTTAGTCTTCAACCCTAATAATAGTAGCAATTTCTTGGTAATCCAAGAAAAATCTTTTTATAGGTTTCTAGCTGAAGTCTTCTGGTAGAAGCTATGGAATTAATGGGTTAGGTTATCAATATCTCAAAGGATATTGTTGTATTTTATTTTATAAATAAATATTGTATTTAATAATAATAATAATAAAAAATAATAAGTAATAACTTATAATAACTATAATAATTTAATTCGTTTAATTAATTCTGCTGTGTAGCTGTACACATACACACACAAAAAAAAAACCACATCATTGTAAAATTAATACATTCATCACTTCGTTTAGAATCTAAAAAATTGTATTTTATATAAATTTAAAAATAATTTTCGCTTTAAAAATTTTGTAAATAAAGAAATCTTTTAAGCCAGTGGTGCGCAACCTTTTTTGGTCCACGACCCCCAAAATTATTTATTTTGATAATACGACCCCCGCCGAAATAATTATTAAAACTGTACAAAATTATAAGCGTTAATAGGATATAACTCAACGGCTCGTACACGACTATTAGACGATTTCATAAAAACCGCGAGATTAAATAAAATAACTGATAAAATTCAATTTAAAATTACCTAAATACTGCGTGTTGAATAGAACTTGTTATCGCAATATTAAGACATGACATAATATTACGATTAACCCATCGATCGCGGTAGGTACACAATGATTTTACTTTGTACAAAACTATAAAACAATATACATAGTACCTATATAAATATAACTTTTTCATTTTATGTACAATTTTTGACGACCCCCTAATAAAATTTTGCGACCCCCTTGGGTCGCCACCCCCACGTTGCGCACCACTGTTTTAAGCATCATTGTGTTGTCAATTACAAAAGTCCATATATTATGATGCATATAATAAATTATATATTATTTATTTTGATTGTACACCCATGATAAGAGTAATTAAATTAGAAACTCCAATTATTATTGTTTAAAAAAAAAAAAATGATGATAAATTTTGTATTCCAAAGGATCCAATAAATTATGTATTAAATGATTAATAAACGCAAACTTTAACAGATCAATTTTTATTTATCGTAAATTACAAAATTTAGCATATCAACAATAAAGCGATTCGGCTTAAACTAAATAAAATAAAATATTTAGCTTACCGGCTTACCTCTAAAGCTTGTCCAATCAGCTGCTCTCTTGCCCCAAGATCCTTGGAAATTGTCCCATGATCGTTTTTCTGCTTCATTAGGATTTTCGTCTTCATATTTGTCTAAATACTCATCAAACTGAGACAATTGATCAGTGCTAGGCTATATTATTATAATAACAATTGTATATAAATTATTATATCATATTATATTAGAATATAAATTTTACTATTATTCCTACGCACATGATAAACATTTTATTGACGTCAACAATAGTATGCGAAAGTGCAGTACTATACAAGCGTACGTCGTAAATCATAAAACTCTGTACGACGACCTACACGTGAATACCAAAATACACGTACCTGATCTTTAAACCTCTTTCCCCAGCCCCCGGACTGCATATCTTTCCATCCGCGTTTTCCCCATCCACCTTGTAACTTTTGCCAGCCCTGCCTCTTGCCCCACGACGAGTGCAAGTTCTGCCAGTCCTGTGTCCGTTTGCCCCACGTGGTTTTTAAGTTTTGCCAACCACGTTTGCCCCAACCAGCGTTCTGCAAATCTCGCCATGCCCGTTTTACCTCTTGATCTTCGTCAAATGATCTTGGGTAGTCCGAGTTATCCTGTGTATGGTCGTTTAAAAATATATATTATACTTTGATATAAGTATATTATTAAAATTTAGAGAACTGATCAGTAATACGTTTAAAATGTAGTACAATAATAATTCATAATTATTTAAATATTATTTATCTTGCATAGTTGTATTTATATATTATACGTATATAAAGTTTAAAAACTATTAAAGAAGAAAAATTACAATGGTAATGTTTTATGGTAATAAAAAAAAATAATACCGGATAAGCATATAATATAATAATAATAGAGTGTATTATTACATTGAAACATAGAAATAATTTTTTTTTTGTTAATAAAAGAAATACAATACGTTTAATCAAATTTGTATACCAATATATTATCAAAAAATTGAATATATTCAGAAAGTACTATACCTATTATAAAGTATAAATAGTAAACATACTTGCTTCACTGTTGTTTTTACTCACATATTGTACTTTAATTACCTATATACTTTACACATATAATATGATTTTGTATATCAGAACTTAATGTGTAGGTAATAAAACAAGACACTTTTATTTACCTACGACTAACTACCTACATTTATATTTATTCTGTAGACATAGGTACTTGAAAGTGATTTCCGCGAATATGTATATTTTTAATTAAATAGTTTTAGTGAAATTGTTATTAAATAATGTTTTATTATGTAAAAAAGTTAATTTGAGTCTTATTGAGTATAGATATGAATCTGATCAAAATCATATTTCTTTACTTGTTCAGATTGACTTGATTTGATTGATGATGCTTGAATAGCAGACTCCGGTATTGAAAAAACAATTACTGGACATAAAATAACCAATGTGGCCGCTATCCTCCTTAAAACATTCTGCATTCCGCCACTTAAGTTAATCCTAAAATACAGAAGTAAAATAGTTAGATAAACGCTGGTGATACTTATGATTTATGAACATTATATTAAATCAACTAAAAGTAAATTATATGAAACCTACACAGTTATTTAAATGATCAAGTACTCAAAACATAATATTATATTTACTTATAATTCATTTCATTTACAAACAAACGATACTTTATATTCCATCATTAATATACAAAATACCATGTCTATATAAATATTTTTTTAATAAAAACTAATATAAGAAACGTCTAAAATTCATTATTCTTATTTATAATTAGTATTTTATTTTATTAAAATGTTTCATAGTTCAATGGGTTTTATTTAGATAGCTTAAAATATAAACTTATTATAAGTATTTAAAATTAAAAATTTATTTATTCTTTTTTTTTAAATAAAATTTATTTCATTTACTTATAATTTTTTTTTAGTTAAATGTCAGATTTAAAAGAATAAGTTTTCTGAACTTATTGATTTAAGTGAATCAAGTTGAAAGTATAAAATAACTACTAAATATTATCATAATCAGGCAATCAGCAAATAAAAACCTCATTAATATGTTAATCACGACGCTTATAAGTATAATATTCTGAGTTCAGTCTTCTTATATTGATAACCGTGTTAATAATTTTTCCAGATAGAAATCGTCACTATATAGGTATTCAAAAAGTTGTATGTATAATATTATAATAATTTCAAATGTTGTCTAAGTTAATCATTAATTAACTAAACATATAAGTATAATAGTATAATAGTAAGTATAAGTATGATTACATTCAAACTCTAGAAAAATGTTTTGATTTAAATTAAATAGGCCATTAAAAATAAATAATATAGCTAGATGCTAGATAGGTATGTTTTACATAAAGAAAACATAAAAATGGACTGTTTATTATTATTACTTATTACTCTTCGACTAATGACTATTATTTTAGGTATACAAATACACGGTTGTTGAATAAATTTATAGAAAATAATACCTATACCGATGTATATTTTATCATATTTATTTACAATCGCTTATGTAAATATTATTGCTTTATGTTATAGTATGTGCATATAGCAATAGCAGTCACATATTATTTCAATATAGTATAATGATATTATAAAATTTGAAATTTAAAAAGTATATTATATGTTTACAGTATACCCGATATTATATTATACAGTTATAACTAAAATGACGTATTTTTAACATCACTTTATAAACTAGTAAAATTCTTTAGCTGTTTGATGATTATGAATTACGATAATTACATTTGTTTACTTGGGTAGCATTTTCTTTCAATTTCTTGATGTCCGGCTGTGTTTTTTTCTTTTTAAATAAATCATTCACACGGTCATGAAATTTTCATTGTTGTTTAATGTTTATCTATGTTATTTTTGTCTTAAATAGTTGACATTTATACAAACACGGAGGGCTGTCCTGTCCTGTCATACAGTGTCAATCACTGCAGGGGCGTATACATACACATGATTTTCTCATGGCTGACGATTACAAAATTATTTATGAAAAAAGAACCGATTTTATATAAACTAACTGTTCGTATAATATATCAGTATAATATAATTATACCACACAATCCAAAGTAAGTTTTTACATAAGTAGACAACACAAAATATATATTTAACAGCCGACTTTATAATATAATTTATTATCATTGATCACACAGAAACGCTTTTACTGCAATTAGTAAAAAAAAAATTTAAAACTGAATGAATTGTGATCAAACTTTTTAGTCTAATTTATAGTTATCATTTATCTAATTTCTTTTTTTAATGCAACCAATATTTCGTTCGAAGTTTTTAATATTTACTTTTGTACTGCTATCCTGGTAAATGCATTAAAATGGTTCGATACAACCAAACAGTAGCACAATTTAAAATTTGAGTATCTACTTAACGAACACTTGATCATCATTAATAATTATTATGTAAAGTAGACAGCAGTTTGTGCAAAATTAAAATTATTTACTAAACTTTTACTCGTTAAATTTGAACAGCAAATATTTAATTTTGTCTAGGTATTTCTTAAATAGTTTTCAACATTTCAAAATAAGAAAACATCCGTTTAAGTTGAACCATTGACATAGGATATGTACAAAATATTTTCAATAATTAATAAGATATGTAGGGAAATATATCAGCGTTCCAAGTTTAATGGCATCTACCTATCTAACATTTGAGAAAGATTTTAGCCTTGCACATTTTGTTTTCCATAAACGCAACATTGATTTTTACATTTTACCTAGACGTCTTTCCGCTTTAAGTAAATAATAAATTATGTTTATTTATATTTTACTAAATACTATACGCCTATATTATAATATATAGTTTTTGTTAATTCATCTAATTGAATACAGTTAATATTAAATGGTGTTTAAATAATGTGATAATAAATGTAAATTAAAAATAAATCTAATAATTAAGAAAAAAAATAATGGTTATAGAATGATCCATCTCCCATATGACCTCCTACTGACATATGAGGTTTAGTATTTTCGTCTGTGTTTTTAATATTAATTTTTAATTACCTATGGTTAATGGCTGGACCTGTTAATAATATAAACATTATTATGTATCATTTGTCTCAGTAAATATATGGCAGTTTAAGCAAAATAAAATGTTATCGTATAGCGTTAATTGCACATTCATCTATGAACACCGCATTATAATATTGCATCTTGGATTGACTTTGTCTACTTGACATTCGACAATGACATAGGTTCTTTAGATAGGAACATTATAAAAATAGGTACAACAACAAAGAACTATTATAACACACACCACCGGAATTATTGTTTAATGTTATATTATTTCGTCGGTTTGTACAAATTATAACATTAAATAGTAATTGGTATTATTTCACATAAATTTATTATAATTATTATGTGCATTTTTTACACGCACAGAAAAAAAATAAGAAAAGTATGTTATAAAACGTAATTTATCCGTTGAATTCACGGTTTAAACGTATAAACATAGTTTAGCATAATTCAGCGGTAAACAACAATTTAATAACACATTATATTATTATGGTAAATTATACGACGAAGTAGTAGGGAAAGTGAAATGCATCGGTAAATTAGCGTCCCGCGTAACCTGTTTCCCGCGTTTGCCAACCATATGGGTCATCTGTATTGTAAAGACACTATCTCTCTCTTCAGCAGTCAGCGAGAAAAAAAATAAAAATAATAATAATAATCATAAAAAGTAACATCTCGTACATAATGTAAATTGATAATAATTATTAAATCTCTGCAGTATTGAGCAACGTGCGTGCGGGCCTGCGAGTGTTGGCGAGACGGTGTCTGGAACATTGGTGGCGAGGAAGGGAATGACAGTGGTGTGCGTAATGCGAAAATGATGCAAACCGCTTGCAGTGTGATGAATGCGCTTATGTTGGATGACGTACAAAAAAAAAGTTCACATGCGCTTGAGAACTTTTTCCACGTAACATATTACACGAAAAAATAATATTGTACACGTTCCTTATTTTGTAACTCGTGACGTTGTGATTTTCCTAATTTTTTTCTACCTATTTTTTTTATTATTATTATTATTTTTTTTTTTTTTTTATCAATTACGTCAGATACTACTTATGTATGTTTGATTTTAATAGCAAACATTAATTGTCATTTATTTATACACCAAAAATATAGATTTGTTGAGGTATTCTATGTGGTGTTATTATTTTTGTTCAACAATAAGTTGGATTTATATAATTTCGGATTATTTAAATATAATATAGGTACATTTTAATCATTTGATCACTAATAAAATACCTAATCAAAAATAAATTATTGTCAAAGTATAACATCAATATGAAATTAAGTGATGTAATCATAGAATTGTTTTTTTAAATTTTTTTTCTTTGTCATTATTTCTCTTTATTATAGTATAAAATATGTTAGTAATTATTTAAATGATGTATCATATTGGAAATTATGCAATACTGCAATACTGTATCTAATAATAAATAAATAATATATTTAAAATGGCAGGTAGGCATGAGCAGATGTGCAGTGACCGTTGTTTCATTTATAGAGTCAGATATTATTGTATCTTGCCTGCTGCATTCAAATTATTTATACAACAGCAGTATACAATTTAAGGTATACTATGACTATCAATGTATAATCCAATATTCTCTTATATGAATATAGGTAATTACATAATAATTAATAATATTTCAAAATGTAATCAAGTTAATTATTATAAACTCAATTTGCACGGCCTCGTATATATTATAACATAAGCATCTAATGTGTAATGCAAATAAAATTCAAAATATTCGTAATTGTGTTAATAAATTATTAGTGCATGATAAATTATGTAACTTGGTTTTTAATTAGTTAATAAGATTTATACGATATTAACCTTTCTAAAAAATAAAACGATAGTAAGAGCTGCGAATTACACCTTTGAACGTATAATTATGTAAAGTACCAATTCGATTGTGTTTAAATAGCTAGTTAGATACAAGTTATAACGGTGGATGGAAGTTAAATAAATATTATGTACAATTTGAAGGTTGGTATTACTCTCTTCGAGTATTCTATCATAATAGTATGCTCTTTGTGAGCATCTCAAAATAAATGAATCTATACAATTGGGCTTACAAAAATATGGTTAACTATCGGTAAATGGTAATGCATTAATGCATTCGTATAATGTATAATTAATTATAGTTTTAATATAAACATAATATTATATTATTAAATCTATAATTAACATTTTTTTAAAAGTATTTATGGTAAACAGATATGACTTAAAAGTTAGGCAAATATAAAGTTTGATGGTAAAGGTACCCAACACTAAATGTAAAACTAAAAGTTTAGGAAAAACGAGAAAAATCACTCAACCCGTACATTTAGAAGTTTGTTCATTTACAAAAACTCTATAAGTGTATGTCCTTAGAATGTTTAAGAAAATATATATGGGTAAACATAACAAATACAAAAGAAAGATAATACTTAGCAAGAAGCACAATATTTGAATAATTATTATATAGGGTTGGTTTACAAAAAAAAAAAAATATATATATATAAATAAATCAGAATAACGATATTTAAACTGTTTAATGAAAAATCTGAAACGGTAGAGTAATTGAATTGTACCGAGAGAACAATTATTATAAAATATCATGTTTGTTAAAAAAAAAAAAAAGGGTTGTGGAAATTTCTTGGTAATAAATAAAAAGGTAACAGAGATAATCGCCGGACAATTTAGAAGGAAAATAAATAAAATAATGCTTTATTAATAATAATTGAAAAATTAATTAATGGATAGGATACCTTCACTAAAGTGACAGTATTGGTACATTAGTTTCGTTCCTTTTTTTTTCAAAAATAAAATAATAATAATAACGTACTTCATATAAAAACGATGTAGTATAAATTATTATCTGTTTTCCACGAATCACAATTTATCCTGTAATTAAAAATAGTTATTTTTATTTTTAAATTTTGTCTATAGGCACTTAAACTTACATTTTTCTTTCATTAAATTATAGCTAGTTAAAAAAAAAAAACTGAGTTCGTTTACGTATAAGTCGCTATTCATTCGCATTTGTTCATCAGGACCTGTGCAATGCTTATTAATTATAACATTCAATCTATTTATAACATAAAAAATTAAATTATATAAATATACCTAAACATTATAAAAATATGGGTTTAGCGAATAATATAATTATAATTACCTATATAACATTTAAATTACAAAATCCATAGTATAATACATTTGCAACGTAATAGTTTTCTATAGTTCTAGTTATCTATAAAAACCATAAATTTGAATTATATAATATACATAATATGTAGTTTGTATTATTTCTGATAAGTTATAATTTTTTTACGATTTTTCATTAGCTTTTTTAAACAAATAACCTAACACCCATTGTCTGTTGTTACACATTTCACTTACCTAAACATTTTGAAATATCAAATGCATGACTAATGCAGCATAAGTTAACAATAATATTAGTTATATGTTGCGAGGTAATAGTATAAGCAAGTTATAACTTAAATTTCTTTCTTTATATAATGTATAAGTCATTAAGTTAAGAAAAAAATGTAGGTTTAACCTACCAAAACGTTTGTATTAATATGCCAAAAATAAAGTATAAACTAAAAATATTTTTTTGTTGATTCATTTACACCGAAACTAATCATTGTCACATTAATTCGGTTTGGCTCATTTTTTTTTCAACTATATCATTTCAGTGATTTAGACAAAAATAAATACTCGAGGATTTTAATTTAAAAATGAGCATACCAGCTTAATTGAAAAATTTGTTGGACCCATCATCCAATTAGAGTTTGTGTGGAATTATTTCGAAACTTTTTCATTATTCTCCGGAACCAGCTACTGCAGCTCTACACCCTTCCACGGTATAATTGTAATTATAATATTACACATAATTACAATGAAAATAACTCATGGAAATTTTTTTGAAATATTCCTTCATTTTCAATTCAGAGGTAAAAGTAGAATTAAAAAACTTTCTGCAATAAATTCAATAATTTATTTTAATTTGTCTCTTTTTTTCAAAAACTTTTTTATCTGGTAAAATAACAGGAGAATTTCGTGTTTACAACGTTTACTTTTTTTGTTGTAATCATTCCGTTTAGTCGGGTTGAAATAAATGGACATTTTTACAAACCACGATAAATGGTAATAATTAATGTTAATCGTTGTACAGTTTATAATAAATTGTCTTTCATCTATTATTCGTGATTCTAATCATTTCATATGAAAATTATTTACACAAATCCAATGTATCAGTGAGTATAAGTTATAATTATTACCTATTAATAATTTATTTAATTTATTAAGCAATGAATGGTTGTTTTGTTTCATTTCGTTTAGCAAATGTGAAATTTTAATTTCTACTCAACAGTACGATTTTTATTTTTTATTCAATATAATATAATAATATTTCAAGTAATCTTCAGTATAAATTAGATTTTTGATTATAAAAAAAAAAAAAAAACGAAATAAATATTTAATATATAAAAGATATTAATAAACAGTAATTTTTCAATAATGTAAAATTGTTGTAAACTAATAAACAACATTATAATTTAGCATTTTCAACTATAATTCATTGTATACACATTTTAATTCAGTTGATATATATATATATATTATTTTTTTTTGGCATTTTTCCAAGTTTGGATACTGTTTCATAAAGGTTAACCATAACATTTACACGCAAATATACACAGGTATAATGAACAACATTATTCATTACTCATTAGAATATTATTTATATGATGTATAAGTATAAATAATTATAACAATTTTACGAACCATACTGCATCACCTATTTACCTATATGGCTATACGTTATCATGTCAGTTTATTAATATTTATTTTAATACTATGATATAAGTACTAAGTACTGTAATACTTTTATTGAATAATAATATTTTATACTTTTAATATTTGAATATATTAAATTGAAAGGTAACTACGTATATCTTCGAATCATATTAATTATAATATTATGATGACAAGAAACTAATAATTTAATGATCTTTGAAACTATCGATTCTCCTTTTATAGTTTGTTGAAATAAAAGTAACTTTTTATACACTGCTAATAACAATAACTGCCAACAAGAATAAGAATTATTTTTAAACAAATATTAAAAACATTTATCATATTATGTTCAATATTGTCCATGATAATATGGATTATGAAGTTCAAAAGTTTTATGGTCATACTTAGAATATTATACCAAAATGAGTAGTGGTAGCATTTTGTTTTTTTAATGGTGGGTATTATACTAAGTATTTCCTTATATATTTTTGAAAATTTTTAATTGAAAAATTAATACTCACAAATGGACTTTTTAATGAACGTTATCCATAAGTGATCTTAAAAGACCGTAAATAGTGACAGAGTTTTGAAACCGTACGAGAAAAAAATATGTATTAAGTTATCAAACAAAAAAAATTGCCGTCATTTGGGGTTAAGCGAAACATATAATTTGTGTAATGCGTTTTTTTCTTTATAATCAAAACATACAGTCTTGTTTTAAGATTTTCAATATTCATTGCCACCATTAAATTGTTTGTAACTGACTGCTGGGAAAGATCTATTTATTATAGCACTATATTAGCACTCGTAAATAAAGTATATAATACATATATATATATATATACTCAATGCATTAAGGATCTATGACTGTACGATCATTTTATACTTGAGTTGTTCTTTTATTTTTTTCCGCTTCAAAAAACCCATCCTCATGTATCTTTCGTATACAACGTATTTTTTCTATTCTTTCCACCCCCGCCGTTTCCACCATGGTTTGATAAAACTGTAGAGTTCACTGAACGAATTATTAATTGTCATTGAGAACGATTAGTCGTTTACATTTCCTTCTCCCAAAAATATATTTCAAGTATAATAATATATATTTATAGCCTTCGCCCAACGTATAGATAAATAATAGGTTGTAACAAAGTATTTTACTATTTTCTGGTTTTTGGATTTTATTGATTCTTTTACGAATACAGCGTTATAATTGAGTATTACTCTTCTGTTTTATGAAATATAAATATTTGCTATGATAGTTATAACGACTGTATGAGCTCCCTTAAATCAAAAACAAAATTTATAAGTGTAACATAAAAGTTAAAATATTCTTCAAGAACTCTAGATAGGTAGCATGTAAGTTCTATAAGACTAAAAAAAATGTTTAACAAGACCATAATATTTGTTAGTTAACACTTGTTATTTTAATTACAAAAACTTTAAGAAAAAACTCTATTAAAGTATGTCAATACTTTCAAATAGAATTGAAATAACGGTTTTATAGCAACCTAGTTGTGTTGTGAGTAATCGATTCGTTTCATAAGAAATATAATTATGTTTATTCATATAAACTATAAAGTATAAAATCAATAAAACAATTTAACAGAGTCAGCTATTGAAATACATTTATTCTTAATGACATTTATTTATTATTATTATTTGTTGTTTTCTTTTTTGAAAACACTAAAAAATATTTTCTCATTGACATTGTTTTTTTTTGTTTAATCAAAAAACTATTACAGCCGCATAAATAAACAGTTTTTCCTACCACTAACTTATGTTTAAGTAAATTATAATTTCAAGTGAACATTATCATGCTTATTTTAATTTGATTTAATAAAGTTAAATATTTTAAGCGATGTTTTGGGTTTTCAAAAAATATGATTTTAATTTTTTTTTTTTTTTAAACTACCTTAGGAGAAATATATATATTTAACACTAATAATTACACAGTTCAAGATACTTAGTATATTCTAAACCAATAGATATAATATAAATTTAATATATATATATGTTTAATTTATTCAATTACAATAATTATGTTGTAATATGTTATTGTAATCATGTCTTATGAGTGTCTATGTTAGGCATTTTATAAATTATAAAGTACGAATGTAGCTAAACCGTCTAACTTAAACAAAATTCAAATATTTCAATCAAAATGTCTCCGTCAAATAACCAAAGCCCCATATTATGTATATTATGACACTTTGCATAGAGACCTAGCTAATCCAACAGTCCAAAATGTTTCAAAAACCTTCTACAAACGCTTACATTCCAAATTCATCAATCATGGCAATCCCTTGATTTCCGAACTATCCACCAACGCAATTCTTGGTGACCCCAGAAGACGACTCAAATGTACCTGGTGTCGTGACCTGTTAATTTAAAATAATTATTCTTCCCTCAATCTCCTCGGTATTCAATCTCATTCTAAATAATAACGTTTTAAAAACAAACTCTTACTCTTAAGTGCCTCCAATAAGCAGCTTCTAATATCCTGTCCCTCAAACCATGTACCTCCATCACATACGCTTATTGTAAAATAATAATTAGAGATTGTGTATTAAATAATAGTTGTTAAAAAAAAAAAAAAAAAGTACAACCGTATTTTCCGTTCAAATACCTATCCAGTTATTTACCACAGTAATTATGATGATTATTTTGGTAATGATTGAACAAATGCTAGTAAAATATTAAAATATAGTTTAATAAATAGGTACCTGTAATGGCTAGTTAATAATTTCTAATTTTACAACACTTATTAAAAACGATGTATTATTATATAATGCCAGTATAATATTATACAAATACCAATAAATAATAATAAAGTCAACACTCAACTATATTATATAGGTACCTACTTATATACTAAAATAATATAATATAGTACATAGGTACATTATTTAATGATTGTATACTTGTAATAAAATACATCTAATTTATATAAATTGTATAGGTATTAGGTAGATACATTCAATATATTTTTAAACAAACTCGTGTACCTATATTATAATATAATATGAACTTTGTTAACATAGGATCACTATTAGATTACTTTTTGGTAAATCTATGACGTAGAACCCCTCAAGTCTATATATAATGCAAACAATTACGAAGCCTGTAAAATATATTTTTATGAGGTCCTAATAATGACCTATATAATGACATCCTAAAAAACAAAACAATTAATGTAAATTGTAATAGTATACCTAGCTATTGTTATCTTAAGTTTAAAATTACATATCTAATACGTTGTGTAAGAAACAGTGTCATATATGATAGACGAATCTATTGAAATTCACACCTTGGATTTTTGTTTTTATATATATATATATATGATTATGGTGGGTACTTTAATTGCATAAGATATTGTAAAAATCAAAATAATATAAAACAAAATTAAAAACTTATGAGACAGTTAACAAAATCTTAAGAACTTGACTACTGTTAGGTTTCAATAGGGAGAAGTTATTTTCTTATATTATGGGTATAAAATCATAAAATTGTAACTATCCTCCTTCATTTCTTGACAAAACTTTAGATACGCCACTGATAACTATGAAAAATATGGAGTTTATATTGTTGTCATGTAATATTATTTTTTTTTATTATATTTTAAATTAAATGCATGAGCATTTTTTTTAAATTCTAGTATTTGGTTAGTTTTAGTAGGTATTTCTGAAGTTTTAAGATATTATAGGTGTATTCAAGAATACTTAAAATAATCAAAATGTGTCATCCATTTATTTTCAGTTTAATTGTCTGAAATATGAGACTAAAATTATATGTCTCAAAATAACACATACGCTGTAGTCTCGAGAGATCCGAATTCCGAGCCTGCAGCCTAATAATATTAAAGCCAAACATATTATAATATGCATATTGTCTATAGTATTCCCCGGCGTACCTATGTGTGTTGTATATATGTTGGCTGGTCCCTAGAATTATTTCACGTTCGAATTCTTTACACACCTACATAAACATGTATATACATATATAAATATACCTATATAATATATATATATATAATATAGAATATTATAGTAATTTGAAGCATATTTAACTCAAGATATTGTTTTTAATGTCAGTTATGGTCCGAGAATTTACTCGCACATAATATTATACTTTGTCATCAGCGCAGTAAATCATCTAATTTCATTATTAAATAATAAATATTATTTAAATATCATCATATTCATTATTATTATTATTATTATATATTATATTTTACCATTAGATATAGAGGGAAATTTTCAAATTTGAGTGATCAGATCTGTATTAAATAGGTTAAAATGCAGTGGGAGGGTTGTTACATTTTGGAGCACACCGCTATTTATCCCTGTCGAAGAAAAATGATATTCTATACCCTATGGTAGGGTTTTATGATTAGATAGTTGTGACTATGAAAACAATTTTAGCTTAAATAATAAATAGTAGGTCTAATTTCCTATAACAATACTTACCCCCTCTGATACAAAAATTTAGAAGTAGTGCCAATGAATGATTCTTCCTCACATATCATTCAAGTCATGTACAAAATTTCACTAATTTATTCATTGATTTAATTGTGTATACAGTTGTTATATGCAATGTTTTTGACAAAAATTATAAAAAGTAGTATATTATTAAAAAAAAAAAATAATAATATTAATAATATAATATAAACTATCCTTAGAAATATTTGCTCATTCACTCGATTCGTTCGAAATCGTATTTTGTATAAACAATGCGATTCATCGATGAACTCATATTGAACACATCCATTATTAAACTATTACAGTGAGTAGTGATTTATCTAATTAAGATATATACTCGAAAACTACTACACAACTGCAGAATGATTTTCCCAGTTTTTTTATTTTTTCAAGTACGATTATAAAAAGGCAAAGGTCGTACCTATATGAATAACAATAGATAATACATATTAATTCGTTAGATTCAAAATATTGTTTAACAAATTATGAAAATAATATTAAAACTATACTGTTGTAGGTCTTGTCTTGAATGGTTGTATACTAGTGTATATTAGGTAACGAAGAAAAGTAATTAAAATTCAGCAATCACGTACCTATAGTTTATTCTATTCGATTATGTACGCATGTATCTTCAAAGTTCATACAAAAGTACAGACAACAGAACCTCTACATTTCAGTTCGCGCCATTCATGTCACTCACCAAGTACATAATAATAACAATAATAATAATAGTAATAATATTAATTTTAATTCTTTTTCGTTTAGTATAAACAAAATTGAAAATTCTCGATAAAAATTGAAATATAAACTAAGTAATTTCAACATTTCTTATGTATTATCACAATTTACAACCAGTTTTTTCAGCTGTTTAACAAACACAAATAATTTATGACTTTATAAATTAAATTTCAGAGAAGTAAAAAAATATATTAATACTATATCAAAGAGTAATCTACATTAAGCTAAAATAATTCACATTATATTATATTAAATTATTTTGGTATTAAATAAAATATTGAATTCTACAAATAGAATGATATACTAATTTTGTTTCTTGCTAATTTAACTGCATAAAAATCAATACATGTTAGTGATCGTTCTTAAATCATAATATGCAAACGATAGTTTTATTGTTGATAATCTCTATTCTCTAATTGATATATAAAGGTAATATTATAATTTATAAGTCTAAATGTATTTATATTAACATTATTTGATATATTTGATTAAATTCATATTAAATAGACATAATATGTAAAGAAAAAAGTAGTCTATACTATATAGATATAATGTATTATTAAAAATATATTATTGCCTTAGGACTAAAAGTAAAAATATTTGCTAACATAATTGTGAATAATGTTTGTAGATAAATGTATACAAGTATATATGGCTATATGACTGTATACCATTCACATAATAACATTCTTGAATTTTGATTGTCTTATTACAATAATGTTCACTTCCGCATGCATCGTAATACTATAAATACTATAAATTATCATAAAATAGCATTTTATAGTTGTTTATTACGATTTACGTGATTCGAATCGTGTAGTTTTACAGTTTACCTACTTTTGTACGCCTCTAGGCATTTTTTTTCAATTCAAGTCTTGTTGTTTAAGAAAATGACTGATAGAATACACTCATAAATAAGTAACTGGGACAGATTAAAAAAAAAAATTGCTTTCATTTGATTCCCGTTTAACAGGTTGTATAATACTATAGAGTTTAAATTAAAATGTAAAGTATAATCGATATATATTATATTCTAATTATGCCTCCTATCAACATAGGTCGTATTACGATATTTTTAGGGCGTGACTATATAAATTAAATGTTCTATTTTTTGCAAATATTTGATTGTACTGTGATCTTAAATAAAAAAATGTATATTATATATTATATTAATAACATAATTACATAAATTCGGTGTTGAGCCAAAAATAAACTCTCTAATTAATAAATCATACAGTTTTATAAAGTTTATTATTTTAATTCGATAAATTTCAATAAATAATCTGTCATTGAATTCATCAATATTTAAGGATTAAAAATTTAAGATTAAATATTATTTTTAAAAAATAAATTAAATTTTTCTATTTATAAAATTCAATGTTCAAATAATCATATTCTACGAATAAAAAAGTAATCATTATCTATGATTTTTATTTAGCTTTATTTGAGCTTGTTAAGTATTATAATACCTTTTTAATTATTATTATATTTTATCTGCTATGTATGGGTGGTGATTATAGGTATTGGTGACAAAATCAAATCATACAAATTTAATGATATTTAAAAATTTTTAGTGAAATATTTATATTTATATAGTATAGTTTTAAAAATTTAAACCATTAAATACTTTCTCTTATCTAATTCTGTAAAATGTCTATTATTTCATTTTTTATAGTAATATCTAACGGTAATTCAAATTCTAAAAGTAAACCTTTTCAATAAAATACTATTTATAATAAATGAGCTATATTATAATGTTATATAATACATGATTATTATAATTTATAATAAGCGCGTATGTAAAAATATATATAATTATATAAGTAGAAAAGAAGTATATAATTTACAAAAATTTGAAAACATCACAAAATTAAATATTTTAAGTGCAATAATAAAAACAGATTTTATGTAAGAAAATAAAAAAGTAAAATTGAAAACTGTATAACAGCTAAGCATTGTAATAGGTTAGTATTTTATGAAAAATATTTCTGGGTATAAAACTAAAATGTTAAAATGTTATGTTTTTCGTTATTTTATTATACACAATGGAAGATTGAATGAAACGTTACTAAGATAACGGAAATTAGAAGTTTTTAATTAGGGCTTACAAAAATACATAAAAAAAAAAAAACTGTATAAATTCACCATATGAAGAATATATAAATTTCCGAAAAGGAAGAAAAAATAAAGTATTTACCTATGTTTGTAACTCATTATTGAAAAAGAATATTGTATGAATATATTATACATATTACGTGTTACATTCACAACTTATAGAATGATGTGTTATTCATATAGTTTGTATTTTTAACTTCCAAAAAATGTTTCAAAATCAATTTTTTTTCGTATCCCTTTGTTTACTATTGCATAGGAAGACCAAGCATCCTCACTTCCTCTATTTTTTTCAACCATGCAGTTATTCAAAATTTGATTTTTAGAATTTTTAATACATTTACTTAAAGGCTATAATGCCATATTTTCAAATATTTGCGAATTTTTGTACTAATTAAAAAATGTTCTTTTGAAATATAAATTACTTTTATTCAAACAAAAATCCCTCTTACCTACTGTAAATTATTTAATCAATAATTTTTTTGAAAATGTTGACAAATAAAAATAAAAATTCAAACGAGTAGTTTTTGAGTTATTTAACTTTGTATACACAAAATAATATATTATCCAAGATAATGGGTTTGAAAGATATATGGGTAATATGATGATTGTTTTTAAAAATAACTCTTAGACCCAATATTATATCTATTATTTATTGATTTAAAACCATTTTTAAGGACTATTATCAGCTAGAAGTAGGAACAACATTTTAATAGCCCAGAAACACTATAACTCTTTGAATTTTAAATTAAGTACATCATAATTACCAAAAAATGCAAATCCTCATTTTAAAAATAAAAATTTAAATCCATAAGTAGTACACTAAAGAAATGTGGTTGATAATATTATGTAACGATTAATTATTGATCTTACTGTATACTAAAAAACAACTGATTTTATTTTATTACGATCTCCAGTGACGTACACATGACCAACTGAATCATACCGAGCACATACCTGCAAGCGAATATTGTAGATAATGCATAATATAATTATATTATGTTAAGTGAACTTTCGCCGATTGATTGCAATATAATGCGCACATATACATATATTAATATACTTACGGGTTAATATTATATGGTTATGCGTTTAACATATTATAGCCGGTAGTATATAAATACATAATATCAATTAAAAAATCAATGACGTAACAGTATAATATGGTCGTCATTTATAATCGCGTGAGGATATTGCAACAGCGCCCATTTGAAATGCATTTTTTTATTCAGCTGCAGGTCTGTTATAGTTGTAGCGTCTACGTCACCGGGGGAAAAAAATCCATCTATAAAAGTCTCCGGGGGACAAATCAGTATATCGTTCCATTTCTTATACACGGTAACAATATTATTATTATATTAAACGCGGTATCGTCTTTTTCAGCGATGTTTTCAAACTTCATTAAAACATACGGCGATAGACAAAATATGGCAGTAGAGACTATACGCAGATACTATGCGAAAATATCTGCACGGCCGCCGTTGATGAGAGTGTCGAAAAAATATGAATGTCGCAAAACTTCCGGTACAACACCATAATATTATATGTATAGTACTTATGTTTTCCAATCGATATATAATTATATTATGGCCGACCTGTAACTAAATGTGTAGTTACAGTTATGATTGTATTTTATAAAACATACTTCGTATAACTGCAAAAAAGTGATCATTATTTTGCGTTACAAAACTGATGGTGAATGAATAATATGTCATTACTTCGAGCAAGTTCGCTGAACATGGTTTTAAGTTTAAACTGATAATCCTGCTGGTGCAAATTCCACAAATTCAAATTTACACACTGTACGTACTATTGTGCATAATAATAAATAATAAATATTTCGCATGTAATACTGTAATCGGTCATGTATACATTTTCCGTATTTTAAATTCAAGTAGCGATGACTAGGGATATTTACCATCGTGTATAATAAAGTTAATATTGCAGTTTATCAATTTTGTTATTATTATATACACCAGTTGATACTGAAAAATATTACTGTAAATATAATACTCAAAGCTTAAAATAACTATCATATAATATAATTGAAAATTAAATTTCATAAACTAATTTTACAAAGGCGACTTTTATTTACACACCAGCACATAGGTACCTATAACAATAAATAACACGTCACTACATAGAAGTATATAGATCGATTATTGTTTGAGTTTTTGAAAGTTGTTTTCACGACAATTTGAACTTTTTTGAATTTTTCTGAAGTTTGTCAATTAACATGAATAATAGAGTCATAAGAAATATTTCCAAGTAAAATATAAATATAGAAAAAAAGTAATCTAACCAACATCTAATAATATAATTTACAAAACTTTGTTTCATATAGGAGCGATAAGACTCTAGAAACTGGTTAGGCACTTTATAATTTTAAAATAGAGATTTAAATGAGATATATACAATTAATTATTAAATGAGATTTTTATCAAGCTCAGGAGCTGTAAGACTTAAAGAGCACAATATTGTCAACGAATTCCATCAATATGAAGAACATACATTGAAACTTAAAATAAGTCATCACGTAAAAGGAAATCTTAATCCTGATAAAGTGAATAAAAATAATACAATAATGTTTTGAAATTATAACAGTTAAGAATACTGTAAACTGTAAAACATACAGTTTATAAGTGGATAAGAGTAGACATAATTATAATATCATTATAATAAATTTGAATGTTATCTTTGCTTTTACTATGTATCTAACATTATTATTAAGAAATCATTTAATATTTCCGTATTATATGTGAGTACACATAATATAAATTATACATAACCTTAATACCTACTTTTATTTAGGTATTTAATTTTGTATAATATACAAATATATAAAAATATTAATACCTATTTTGTTATTTTTCGTTTTATGTTGTTATGACATTTTAACAATATCCTCGTAAATATTAAGTTATTACATTTTTAATTTAAATGGTGACAAAGTGCTAAAATGTCGAAGTGAATAAAAAAATAAAATGTAAATTTTTTTAATTTCCCACTATTTTTATGGTTTTATAATTCTTAAATACGATTGATAATATATCTACGTATTTTCCAATCATGTTGAATTTTAAAAATGTAAAATTTTTTTTTTACTTTTGGGTTCAACTTCATAACACGGACAACTAAGAAAAACATTTAGATACAATGGTTTTTTTTTTTCACTTTAATGGTGGTGTATTTAATTTTGAAAAACTGTGTACCTACTGAATACTTTTCTTACTATCTAATATGTATTTTTGCACCAAATTTTCTATATTACAATATTACCTATAAAATTATTATATACCTACTTATACTTAGTACTTATATATAATATTTAACATTTTAACGTGATGATAATAAAAAATGATTCATAGCTTATATATATAAATTACTATTATGTTAAACTTTTGATAACTTAAAGAATGTATAAAATAATTTATCTACAAAAAAGAAAGAAATATATAAATTATATAAAATTGGTGTATGGTAGGTCATAATACTTAGATAATTTTAAATTATTATATAGTATCGTGATTTATTAAAAAAAAACTGAGTAATTTATTGATCGTTTAGAAATCTTCAACAATTTCTTGCAATTTATTTAAGAAATTACATATTTTAAAAATCAATCTCTGTTTATAAATTCAAAATATATAAAACTATGCATGTGATGCATGTTACATTTTAAGTTTTTCTATTATACCGCCATAAAAAGCGTTAATCGAAATGAAAAAACTTCATTGAGAAATTCATATCAGCCTTCCTCTGATAAAAATTATTAAATTTGCATTATTTCCAAAAGCAATCAATTTCGTATTAAATCAAACTTTGAACGTGTATGAAAAAAGATTGTTTAAGGTATATTTTCTGTTTTTTTTTTTTTTTATTTTTTTATTAGAAGCCTATAGTTTGAATAAAATATATAATAAATTTTAGGTTCTTAAAATTGATGTGAAAAAATTAATTGAATTACGTAATAAAATCGCATGTTAAATGCATTTATAATAATTAAATAAATAAACGGTTATCTATCAAAATTATTTTAATGGTCTCAAGACTGTTGATTGTTATTCTTTGGATTATAAGGAATTAATATCTTATTAAATATAGGGCTGAATTCTAAATATAAAAATGTGGTCTAGTTTTTTATACATCCTTGGTAATAGCTAATAGGTAATTAATAATATGTCTAACAATTCTAACAATGATCTTTCTAAGCTAGTTTAATCTGCAGTATTCTATTGTCGATGTACAGATGGGCTTTACACATGAAACCATTGCAGGAGTATAGTTTTTTTTTTCAACCAGGAAAAAACGAAATAAAAACATTGTGAAACCAAAGGTACATTTTCTCTCCTTACTCAGAATCTAAAAATAAATAGATTAAAAAAAAAAACATTTAGAAAAATCTATCTATATATTTTTCATCTACTTTTTACCCTCTGGCATAAAACAATATTAAAACGAAAACAAATATTTAATTTATATATTATATAGCTTTAGTATAATTTATTAGGTACTGCACTATTATAAAAATGCACACAAATAAAGATCGAGTCTACACTCTGAATATTATCAATCATTTGTTTTAAATAACAATAATATTCTTTTGTTTCATTATTTCTACTCATAATAGTTGATATATATATATATAAAATAATCTAACGAATTTTTATTATTTATATTTTGAAAAATGTGAAATATTAAATATAAAGAAAGCATTTGATTGCATCGATCAATGATATTAACTAATGAAATGTACAATATCATTGTTTGATAGATAATTTGTATATAACTACTGATGCTCAAATAACTACCTTGTCGTATACAATACACCTTACTGCAATAATATAGTTATTACCACTATAATATTATTAGCATTTATATACAAAATTATTTATAAATATACACCTATGTGTTTTAATTGACATACGAATTACTATTTAGTACTATAACATGTATAAAATGTAATACATAACTAAGTTTACTATTATTATTATTATCCTGAAATCGAATAAATAATAAAATAAACATTTATTCAAAGTTTTAGCAATTTTCAACTTTTTTTTATTATATTAAATATTTATAAGTATTTTTATTTTGCAAGTTAATAGGTACATGGATCTATGATGGAGTTACTGCCTGCTGATAATATATTATATGAATAAATAAAAACAAGTGTGTTAAATCTTAAAGTACCAAGCGAAAAGACATGAGTGTTCAAATGAACTTATATAATATATTTAAAACCAATCATGTAACATTGAGGGGTGGATTGTGTTTGCGGCTAAATGCTATACTTGCGCCTGTATAGAAAAACCTCGATCGCACTTAGTAAAATTTAATAACGTTCAAACACTTGTTTGTGCTCAGAAATACATTACAAATCAATAAAACTTTGCAACAACGCGTGCAGTTCAAAAATAAAAATAGTAGGCTAAAATTATCTGTTTTTATTTTTAATCACTGTGCAAGGTGAGAAAAATTAATTCCTATATCTATTGTGAGAGATGAAATACATATATAGTATCATAGGTACTTACCATTATAGGTATCTAACTTTCTGTCTTAGATGCAAATAATTTATATTACCTCGATACTGCATTAAACCATTTTTAAATGCTAATTAGTCAGTCGTCATTATACTTCATTTAATATCGTGTTTATGTTTGGTTTAGTTTTATATCAAAAATGACGGAAAAAATTACAATTAACAATTTTACAAAGTATGGTCAAGTAGGTCCTGCTGTATAGAAGGTATCGAGTAGACCTCAGACAGATTAGGTAACTATAATGGATATATTAAATTTGATGCAATTATAGATATCATTGTATACGAAAAACGATTCTGAGTGGAGTAGATTTATCAGCATAGAATAAAATTTTCATTGGATGGTGAAAAAGGTGGTTTAAGTTTTAATGACCTGAATACCCCAAAATTAAATTATGCATATGAAATGCCAATTTAAACATTGGTGTATGTTTCATCACCACTGGTAATTTTTAACTATAACGAAAATCTAAAATTATAATTTTTGATTTGGAAAAAATTTAAACTTTAAAATATGAAATTTTAGATTCTGAGCGAAGCGATGAATGTATTGATTTTACAATGTTAAGTGTTTTTTTTTTGTGTGTGTGTCTGTGTACACGAAATAAAGCGACGATTTTCAACTTCAGTAGCTTTTCTGGATTGACAGTGAATCTGGTTGGTGCATTAGGAAGATCATTTTGAAATTCCCAATAGTTTTCAAAATAACCGGGAAAACAAAAAAAAAATTAAGAAAAAACCGGAATTTTTACGCAAAACCAGTTTTCGACCAAATCGATTTTTTTTATATGGTTGTAATTCAAAAACTAATCACTGTAAATACTTGAAATGTTCACCACATGTTTATGTTAGTGTTATCTAAATACAGTTAAATCTTCAACAATTTTTGACTTTTTTTGAGTTTTACTGAATTTTTCGATTTTTATGAGAATTTTTTTTTTGAAGTGTCGTAAAAACAATTTTGGATGACCAAAAAATTTTGAAAATATAATACAAGGTTCTTTGTAAGTTGTTCTTATTGTAGCTAAAAAAAACTAAAAATCTTTAGTCACAATTTTTTTTTATAAGCGTTTATAGTTAAAATTTTTACGAAATCTGTCGAAAACGTGAAAATTTGCAAGCAATTTTGAAGTTGAAAAATCATAAAATTGTTTGTGTTTATAATTAAGGATTAAAAATACAACACTAGGTTTTCTATAAGTTTTCCTTCTATAGTAACTATAGAGAAAATTCGAAGCATCACTATAGGAACAATTTAAAATTTTTACGAAATAGCGTAACGATAACGATATATCCTCGAAATATTTGTAATTATTCAAAAAGTATAAGTCGTAGATACTTAAACATTTTACCAGTTATTTAGATTGGCATTTTCTTTACATGATTATGTTCAAAGTATTTTGACTTTTTTTGAGCTATTCATAGACAACTGAAATTTTCAACTATTCTGAAATTTTTTTTTTAAGTGTCGATAAAATTTTTTTGGCTTAATCAAAATACTTGAAAATTTAATACAAAGTTTCTAATAAGTTATTCTTATAGTTATTAAAAAATTATAAGAATACATAGGCACAATTTTTTTTTATTGGCATTTGAAGTTCAAATATTGACAAAAATTCGTCAATATCATAAATATTTGCAAATTATTTTGTAGGTACAATTCATAAAAATTTTTGTATAAGTAGCTAATAGTTGAAAATTGAATACAAGATTTTTCACAAGTTAAGCTTACATTAATAATTATAAAAGAACTTAAACTTTGGTGTATTCGGGCCATTAAAACATAAACCACCTTTTTCACTAACCACTGGAAATTATATCCTAGGCTGACAAATCATCTCCGTTAGAATCGTTTTTCGTATACAATGATACCTATCATTGGATTCAAATTTAACATTCCTATAATATATAATAATGATCTATACGGCACCTAATGTACAGCAGAGCGGTACCCACTTACCATCTATTTTTTATTGATCAACTCTCAACTTCTTTTATACCTGATTATTATTGTAAGCCAAATTTATAGAAAACCTTGTATTAAATTTTCAATTCTTACCTCCTTATACATTTTTTATAAATTTTTAAATACAAAATAATTTGCAAATATTCCTGATTTTGACGAATTGTTGTCAATATATTTGAACTTCAAACGCTAATAAAAAATTCCTATATATTCTTATTGTGATTATGTATTCTTATAATTTTTGAATCACTATAAGACTAACTCACAAGGAACTTTGTATTCAATTTTCAAATATTTTGATT
>VUJU01000309.1:14432-52677 GCA_009835225.1 Aphis craccivora | reverse complement strand
ATCATTATTTGATTTATGTATATTTATAAGTTTGAACGTTATTATACAGAAATTTGATAATCGTATAAAAGCAATTCTTACTTCGGTGTTAAAATTCTTTAATATTAAACTTTAAATTGTTTTTCCATAAACTTTTATTACAACTATACTATAATTTACTTTTATTTTTAAAAATAATAATTCGTTTATTGAACTTCGCACTATGTATTTTTACCTAATTTGAACAAAATCACAACATAATATGCGATAATATAAATAGGAAAAAACCGTGATAATAACTTTAAAATGTATTATTAAAATATCATTAATATATATAAAACTAGCCAACAGAAATGTAGGTATTCCCACATTTTAATAGTAATATTGCTACGAAGTGTTATACGTACCTAATAATAATGTTTGTCGTTTGAATAACAAATATTTTAGTTAGATAAATGTATTACATTTAACATTATTTTTTTTTTTTTTTTTTTTTTATAATATAATTTAAAATTGTATATTAAATTATTTTTTAACGTCAATAAAAAAAAACTCTATTAATATTATTTAGAATAATTTATTTATATTCAAACTGTTGTTCTTATTTATTTTTAATTTAGAAAAGGTAAATACTTTTTATTTAAATACATAAATATAGTATGTACAATAAAATTTTTTGAAACAAATTAAAAATTAAATTTTAACATAATATTTATTTTTACAACTTGGCATTTTGTCAAGTAACTAGTTTGATTAAATTATAACATTGGGATTTATATTCAATATTACTGCAAATTTAACTGCTATATAATATAATAATAGGGTATGTTAACAATGAGATTTATAAGTATCTCTGTGTTAACAACTTAATCAGTGGATTAATATCACTTAGTTAAATTAATTAAACAACAAAATGTGTATCACGGCAAGTACAGTTAACTAGTTAAGATGAAATCATATATTTATTTTTTCTAATCGTTTAAGTGGAAAGGACTAATTTGATTAATTATTAAATGACGGTACAAAAATTTTACTGAAAAACTGCTTTCAAGAAAAAAATAAATAATGCATCTGATTCCTTTTTACAAATTATTAATTTATTTTCTGCAGATATTATCCAATAAACTATAATATCCCAATTAATATATTTTTAATTTTTAGTATTTTATGATTAAATAATAACAGAAAATCAAGAATATTATACCTTATATGATAGTAATTGATTTTAAAATATGTATAGGTACCTTAAGACAAGTATGATTAAATATTATTAAATTTTCTTTAGATTATTATTACGAAACACTATTTGTACAGTTTCTTTTTTCAAAATATGAAAATAGAACATAATTTAATATATTTCAAAGGAATGCTGCTGATAACTAAAAAGTATATAATATATTAATGTAATTGTTAAAAATTATATTGATTAATAGCGTATCGTTGTTTAAGAACGTTATTTCATTATTTTAATAAGTAAGTATATTTAATAATTAGGTACACATTAAAATAATTAAATATTTTTTATGTTTGTAGTTATATTTTTTATACTTCAAAAACTAGGCCATTCCATTGTATACGTATATATCTGTATAATATATATGTTTGTATCTATAATATTAAGCCGATTGCACGATATTTTATAGGTGGTTAAAAATGTATACTAAGAATATAAATAAAAAAAAAAAAACAAAATTTTTTCACAGTGTTCATCGTCATAACGAATATATGTTTATTTTTTGAATAATAAATAATAAATAAAATACATTCTAATATTATAGTAAATTTAAAAAGATATTTTCTTATCGTATGGTATTATTATATACTTAGCTATAAAAATATAGAATATACCGTCTATACCGTGATGCCTTTTGTATTGTGGGGGGTGGTATTAAAAATAAACGATTTTTATTATTAGGTATTATAAAGGTACAAACCTTTTCTGCGGTTATCCGGTAGTCAGACGAACGGTGTTAAATGTACACGCGTGTACCGCCGTTTGCGTGCCGTTAGCGTATAAGGCGGCGGCGGATCAAAAGCCTGTTGCGTACAACGCCGTGTGTGCGGACGACGACGACGACGACTCAAAGGCGTACGGGTGCAAGTCGCGGCACGAACGTGTGCGCGTGTGGCGCCGGAGAGCGAAAATATTATGGAATGTGTTTTTGGGACGGAAAAAAAAGATCGCGGATATCGGACCGACGACGACCGCGTGTGCAGTATATGGACGAGATGTGCCGGAAATGGGTCTGATATAATATTATTATAAATACTATAAAAATATGTACTGTGGTCAGCCGCGATATTTTTTTAAACGTCGTGTGCGGCTCTACATCCTGCGACAACACGTTATATACACAAACTCCGCGTCGGTCCCGCCCCCGCAATCTTTTACACCCTCCGCCCTATACACGCGCCCGCGCGAACGCTATCCCCCCCCTAAACTAAACACTCCCCCACAACCAATATATACATAAATATACTTACAGTGGCAATGTGTACTTGCAGTGATAATACTGCTTCAAAATGTCTGTCCGAAAAGCATGTGTGTGCATGTGTCTGTTACCGATCGGTCGGTCGCCAAATCCTGTTGCCAACTGCTATAGTATACATTAACTCGATACTTCCCTGCAGTGTTTTCGGCTAGTAAGAATGATGTTCCTGAGCCTGGATACCTACTTCTATTATCCCTCTGGGACTGTATTCATTTCGGGAACGCATAATTTGAAACGAAAATCAAAGGAAAAAATAAAATTTGATAAATATAAAATGAAAAAGTTGTAGGTAAATCAAATAACACTACACCGCGACCGATCCATTTCGAAATTCAAATTATATAAATATCAATATCTACATGTTCATACTTGGAAAAGTGTAATAGATAGATGTGTTTACAGTGAAACTTTAGGTATAACTTAAATCGAATTCTCCAGCTTAGTCGAAATTATAAACTATAATTATAATATAATCTTTTATACATATATTTTAGACCATTTTTTTTTTTATATAAAGAACGTAAAATAGCATTTTTATAGAAAATTTAAAATATAATTATTGTTTTCACTGTATATTACATAATTATAGATCTTAAGAGGTACTTAATGTAAATTTTATGAATTATTTATTTGTAATTTATTATACTTCTATTATATATAAATGTGAAAATGAAAACCAATGTAAACCTTTGGGCTTTGAGGTCTATGTTTTCGGAAGCTACTGAACCGATCGCTATGATTATTTTTTAAATTAAAGAGCTCATTGCAGAGAAGGATTATGGCATTTGATCGATTCTCTAACTTAATAAACAAATGAGTTATTAATTATTATAAATAATGGCCTATTATGTAGACTATTATTATTATTATTATTATTATTATTATTTTATTTTCGCTAACCATAGTAACAATTTTTTTTTATTATTATTTATTTTCCCCATGTTTGTAACATTTTTCACTGATAATTCGTTCCTATTGATCGCAGGAGAAAATGCTTTTGTAAATGTTATGATATGTAATAATATGTAATGATATGTAATGTAATGACGTCACTGTTCAGCAAAAAAGTAAACTATATTAAGGTCGCTGTTGGTTATGATTGAATATAATAGTTGTAGACCTGTTGTTATATTTTGTCGAAACCATAACAACAAAATTAAGAATTAGCGAAATAAGTCGGTGTCCACAGTAAATTTCAAAATCACAGCAATAGACTAACATAACAATATGAAAACCACGAGATGGCACATTATTTTATTTTATCCACTGTGATAAAAAAAAATTGATATAATTTTGAAACTTAATGGGTTAGATATTATAAACTTACGTATACCTACATCTCGCGGGGTTCGCAGTCCACCACTAATGGATTGCCTACATGATAATACACGGCTCTATAATCATAAGAGTCTCACGGGCAACGCGAAGCAGAATGACTATAATATTATTAGTTCACTAACTCACTGACTGATAAACGTAAAGTCTGATCTCTGAACAATGATAGATCGATGCTTGCAGTTTACACGGTAAATTCGTAAAATCGTACCATAAATGTAGTGTGCAATAAGAAAATATTTTACAAAATTCACACTTTAAAGTGGTGCTTGAACAAGTTTTTTGAGAATCAAAATGGTCAATGATAATGTCTTAGTGAATCATATTATATAGAATTGGCATTTTTAACGGGCAAAAAAGTGCACGGAATCAGCTAGTACAATATTATATTTGTCCAAGTACAATTTAAATGCAGGTACTTATACAGTTATACTATACCTTTAACTTATTTCATCGAATTTTCAAATCATTTTATCATTTCTAATACTATTTAGCATTTAGTATAATACCATAATACTATTTTAATTTTTTTATCTTACAATATCATTAAACATCTTCTAATTCAATCTAGACGGTCCGAATTTTATGAATATTAGTTTCTCTAAAAAAAATAACTCAAATTATATTGATATCGATAATGGAAGTGGAGGCCCAAATTAATTTCACTGATGAAGAATTCATCCAATAATATTAAAAAATTCCGAGTATTTTTAAAATAATTGGATAATAATATATTTATAAAAAAACTTAACTCTCTTAACTATACAGCAGAACTATTTCCTGGTTTTTTTTTATTTAGTCCTAGACATTAGAAAATATTTTAAGTCCAAGCCCTAAATTTTCAATCTATAGTATTTTCAATCTCCTAACATTATAAATAAATTAGTAATTCCTCGGGGGAACAATCCTAAGGGGATAAAGGTATATAGTAGGTACTACAAGTATGATCGATATCTCAGTTTTAAAATATATTAGACAACGATACATTAGTATTTATTTTTAACATTTCCGTACATAATTTAACATTTCATGAATTTAATTTTTTTCATAATCACTAAGTACATTCACCATTTTTATAAATAATTTAGTAAAAAATATTAAGTATTTTTACATCCAAACCTAAAGTTAATTTATATTTAAATCTGTTACCTGATCAACGGCGAATTATTCACATTCTATAGTATAGCATAATTATAATATTGATAACTGAAAAGTATAATATATTAAACAATTAACAGTTATTGAGTGATCACGTTCTTATTATAAGTAGCTAGTAAATAATTGACTTGAACTGTCTTTAATTTAATTTTGTACAGTTCAATATCATTAACACCAGAATTGTTTTAAAATGTAGTAGGTAGCATGTTTATGAATAAAAACACTTCTCTATAATTCAAGACATCCACCAATTACCATTACCCATATATTAAACATAGGTAATCTGGTAAAAATTTGCATATTCCCACTCACAAAAAACTAATGCTATTTCCGTCTAATAATTAAAAATGCAATGAGATGACCGCAATTTCTGTAAAGTTTTTTCTGCAACATTTCAAAAGAATAAATTAGTTTTAAATATTTTGAACTAAAATATGAAGTGTAAATCTAAGTACATGTTTAGTTAACGTGAAAAGTTATATTATATTTGTATTCTGATTGTACATAAATTAAATTATCAAAATGTTTAAAATGTGCGAAAAAAACCATAGAACCTAATTAAAAATTATTTTTTATAGATTTATAGCCAAATTATAACTTTGAATTTTGAGGGACTACGTCCTCATTCCTCATCTTCTATAATTAATATCGATCTAAATTACAAGTGTATAGGATATTATATAAATAAATATAGAATCTTTAAGGTATAGTTAATATTTAAGAGATAAAATAGGTACCTACTTTTAAACCTTACAAATTTATTGAATTAAATAGTTATTTAATATAACACTAAATACTATAGCATAATCGATTCCGCCATTATGAATTATTGTAAATATTACATACCTATCTCAATTCGAAACTTAATGTTTTATTTTTAAATATAGCAGTACTATTGTTTTTTTAAATTTAACAATAAGAAAAATATGAGTATGTTAAATTGAAATACATCATTATTTTTTCGTGTGATGCATAAACTATAATTCCTACCTTTTTAAAATATTGATGATCTACAAATACTTTTTGTATAAAACAATAGTGGGTAGGTACTTAATGTTTTTATAGAAGTATAATATTTCTTAAATATGTGATTTAATATTTATTCAAAGGCACAAAAAATAAATATTATTTAAATCCATAAAAAAAAAGAATTATTAACATTGTATTTTCTACAACAAATATATTGTGTGTGGGTGTTTCAGGCTAAAAATATTGTGATATCTTTTATTTTCAAATCGAAACAAGATAACGTACTAATTTAAGACTTACTTTTGAACTTATTTGTTTCATAAGTTTATATAGATACTTTAAAATATGTATTGGTATAAGCAGTCCAATTTCCGAAGAATAAATTTAATTTTAAGCGGGACAAATACTTAACAATAGTATACGTATCGATAATTACTAGACTGGAAACGTGTAAATACATGACGTTGTTTTATATTCTTAATTAAGTAATAAAATAAATAAACGATGAAATGGTAAAGCCTTCGGAGTGGAAAAAATTAATAACAGAATTAATTTAAGAAACTTCGAAGCATTTGAGAGAAAAAAAACATATCAGTATTCAATAAAAAGGAATCTAACTATTTAAAAACAGATCATTATTGAGATAATATATTTTAAAAAATATTCGTTTAGGACCGAATAATAATAAAAAGCATTTAATTATGTTGACAATATCGTCTGAAACACTGTGACACAAGAGCGTATAAGTGTATGATAGGTAGACACAATTTAAAATTATATAAAACAGTACCTACAGAAGCGAGAAATATATGAAAATATTAGGTTAGCAATGGATATGTTAAAATATATTGAATTATATGCTAACGCAATATTATTGTTTCTGCCAAAATACGAGTAGTAGAATAGCCTATATATAGGTAGGTACAATCATATATTTGTTTAGCAGAGTTCCATTATAGTGGAACTCGCACTTACTATTTATATGTGTTTTCTAAATACACGAGTGACGAGTGTTAAGCATTAACATGAAAACGTTTCCGTTTCGAATACGCTAAAAGTCTTTGGATTTAAAGGAAGGGTCGAATTTGGGGACGAGGGCGCGCGCACGCGCACGCACACATACACTCACACACATGCAAATATTATTGTACGAAAGACAACACGCGTGACGGTAAGCTCGTTTCGAAGCTTTACCTATGGGTACAATGATATAAGGTGTAACATACTTTTTGAATATTATACTCTAGATTTTTGTATATATTTACATGCAATACGATACGAGTTACGATAATATTTTCATTCCGTAGACGTTGTTTTCGTAGATTTGAGATTAATCAGTATAATGTTTGCATTTCTCGTTCGCTACTTTAAGTGATAAATATGTAAGTATGATCGTGCATACATAAAGCCTAAACATCATGTGTAATGCTCGACAAGATTAATGAAAGGTTAAAACTGTAGTAAGTACACAGTTCAGAAACTTCAACTAATTAGGTTTATAAATAATATAAGTGCACTATAATATAAGTGCACTATAATATAACATTGCGTTATATATATTATATATTTTCTCTGCTATATTATGTACAAAGTAGTGATGTAGGTGCCTATAATATATACAATTTAAAACCTATACTCTAACGAACACCTCTAAATATAGTAGACAGTTTTAGGAACAAACTAAACACTTTTTACGGACTGAATTCTTTAAATATCGGACACTTCCAATTAACGGAAAAAATATCAATGACAGAGTATTTGATTTTTAGAGGTTTTACTATTATATAATATTAACGAATAAAATAACTGAACAATAAAGTCGTATACTCTTAATATATTTACGTATATTAATTTTATATGTATCTTTTGATCAATACGTATATATGAACAACAGAGTTTTTAAACATTCCATTAAGTTAACACAGCGAAACGGTACACGCTGTTCCCGACATATACTGGAATGCAAGTGAGAATATATTGTTAAGCATAGCATTTTAAAAAGTTTTTAATTAAATCGTATTTATTTATTTTTATTACTCAATATGTAGTATGTACAATTTATTTACTGACAAATATATTATTATATGTTACTAGTAAAAACATTTATGATAAGAAAAAGTATGGCTTAAGAAGTATTTTTAACTTACATCGGAATCATTGCCTATTCAAATATAACTTATAAGGACATAGGTATATAACCAATTATCTGTTACAGGATTGCATACATTTGAAACAAATTTTTATAGGCTTTTAACTACATAGAAGTTTGGATATTTGTGGGTTTTCTTATATCTAAAAACCATGAGTAATTAAAATATACAATTCTAATATAGTATTTATACAGATTTATTAAACATAATAATATTATTTTATAACAATTGACTTGCATTTCTACATAATGTATTTAATTAAGATGGTGATAACTTAAGTGTTATCGGAAAGAAGAAATCTTTACGTATAAGATAGGTACCTACTGCCAAAAATATTTAAAAACCAACATGTTTTTTAATGGTGGCCAATGGCCACTCTTAATCATCGTGATACATTTATGAAATTCGACACATTTTAACAAAACGCTTACTATTTTTAATTTTTTTTTTTTTTTTACTTGAAATTTAATCTAATGTGTAATAAAATTTTAACCTACAACTGCCACCAGAAAATTGGTTGCCTATTATGTATAAATTCAACAACTTATGTAATTAACAAATAAGTAGGTACAAAATGTATTCAATAAAATATTTATTAGGTAAGTACAAAAAAAAAAATGCGTTTTACTGTTTTATCCCATTCCTATTCCTTTGAAATGAAAACAATTTTTCTTTAAAATGCTTCAGGGTACAAAGATACATTTAAACTATAAATTTTTGATAGCTATACTTCGATATAGGAACTATATTATATTGGACATCTAAAAACTAGAATATTCCTTCAATCTAAGCCCATAGATTGCTTTTTAAGCTAATATAGAATACCTAACTAATAAGTATGGATGTTTGTAATTTACACCGAGCGTAATATTTTCTATTCAGTAAAAACGTCAAAATGTTATTAAAAATCTGAATTATTTACTTTAAGAATATTTTACAACTCTATTACGTATAGATGTAGGTAACAATGGAATTGGGTAAAGCAATTTTGTAGAAAACAATTCTTACCGGATGTTATATACATTTTTATTTTTCTTGTGTAAATTAGATTTCGTTTAACTTACATATTTTATTATTATAACATAGATTTTAATACTTGTTAATAAATGACTTAATATGTTAAAGACAAATATTACTCAGTAATTAATACTGTTACAGTATTACTGTATTATACTGATATATGGTAAACACCAAGCATGCTCATCCCCCTTTTATCCTTCAATTATGAATTTATTTAAATTCTGTTTCTTAAGACAAGTATAAACCATTAAACCTACTTAAAAAAATACCATATTTTCAAGTGCTTAGATTTTTTTATACCAACAAAAAAAAAGACGATAAGAATGCTTGACGAATATATTATCATGTATTATATATTGAATGTATATATAAAACAAACCATACATTAAAACAATAATAGTTTTATAAACATACTTAAAATTTAAAAGTTTAATTAAAAGTTTTTTTAATTTGGACCATATTAAATCAGAAAAAATATTTTCATAATTATATTGCTAATGGATTTATATTCTGCATGTACATAATACATGGTAATTTTTGTAACACTCAATATTACGTTTGACTGTCAATTTTCAAATTACACTAGCAATGGCCCACCTTGTAGTAATAATCTGTTATAATATTTTTATTTTTATAATAACCTATTTGAATTCAAATATAAAATGACATTTAATGTTTATTTAATTAAACTTTGTGAACTGATAATATAAAAAAGTGAAATACCATTGGTAATAGTAATATTTTTCATTATAAAATACTTACTAAATAAAGTGAATGATTGATTAGCAGACTATAAAAAACTATATTTTGTAAACTCAATCATATAGTTAAATTTGTAGTAATGTCAATTACACTAATTTAAACTCGTAGATGTGGCTGAATATTAATTATACGTTTTAATAATAGCTAGGTACAAAAACCTATCAATATCGAATTTTAAGTCATTTTACTACATACAATTTATTTTTGCAATTTTAAAATGAATCAAAAATTATGATTGTTGATTATTAATTAATATTACTATCAATATAAATTAAAACAAATAAGTGCTAAAAAGTTTTTTTTATTTATGAGAATTTATAAATACCTTGAATTATTATTATTTTGAGCATTTATAAGGTTTGTACGTTTTATAGCATTTTATGATCGAAATAACTATAAGATGACTAGACAGGATTTGAAACAGCCCCACAATTTGCAAACAACTATCCATGGGGCGATACACATGGGTGACAGCTAGTTTTATATATAAAAACCTATTTGTAGTAATTCAAAAATATTATTTGTGTAATCTTGAAACTTTTAAGTATATTATTATATGTTATAGGATACAAATAATAAAAAAAAAGCTGGATTAATTTAATGCTGTTGCTATTTAATTTTCTACAGTAAGTCGTTATTGATTCAAAGGTAAAATCTACTTAATAATAAAGGCCGCCAATCTCTCTTAGCTCAGAATCATTTTTGTATACAATTGTTTATCAATGAATTCAAATTTAACTTATACATTACAGTGAATTTAATGACAAGGTATACCTACTCGACATTTACTTTACACCAGAATGGTTAAAAATAATAACTTTCCTTTTCTTATTATAATAACATTTTTGTTTCTAAAATTAAACATTTTGAAAATTTAGTACACTATTCCTCATAAGTTATTTGTATAACTAATCAAAAATACCAAAACCACATATTTATAATTATTTAATTATTTTTTAACATTTAATTTTAATGAAATTTGTTAAAAACAACTACAACAGTTTTTAAATTTATTTGTGATAAAGAATTTGTACGGTTTTTTTACGATTTTTATACGTATACTCAATATATATATTATATTTTTAATAGGGAATTATAATTGCTTATCACAACTATAACATATCACAAATTCAAAATTATCATATTTTAAAGCAACTGAAATAGTTTATGAATTTGATATTTGTTTAAATTATGATGTTTACCTTATCCTAGAAACCTTGCTATTGTGACACAAAAATAAACATTCCTAACAGTTGATGGATTTCGAATTACTCCATTTCATTGTATACTCTAAAAAAAGTTATTTCTCTCCCAGAGGTATCTCTTTATCTTTTTATTTTGAATGTATAAACTGTCCCAAATAGTATAAAGAAACGAATTCAGTAAACAATTTAAAAATGTTTATAAATGTTTGAAAGTTTCATGCAGTCGGATGTCTATTTACTTGATTCGTTTATTTTTATTTTTTTTTTTTTTTTAGTTTAAAACTGATATAATAAACAACCTTGTAAATACTAACTTTTTAAAAATTGTACATCAATCAATCAAATAGTATATTGGAAAAAATAAAATCATTAAATAAATTGTGGTAATAGTATAATATTATTTTAAATAACTATTTTAATTTAATATAAATTATTTTTATACAATATAGTTCAACACCAAAACACCTTTAAATACGAGGTTGAAAAATTATCAACTTTGATCTATTCATTTTCCCAACCTATAGTGACTTTATATACCAAGTAGGAACATCCTTAACAACAGTGAGTGGTAGTTTTTCATTTCGTTTTTGGCATCTGCTTAATTTTCATTTAACAAATGGATACAAAAGGTATGTGGACACTCGGTGTCAGATACAATGATTTACTTCGATCCACAAACATTTAAGTACGACAGAAACCAAGAAAATATCACTATAATTGGATAACTATAGTAACAAAAAACAAATACAGATTTTATGTACAACATGTTCAACTTATATGTAGAATGTAGATAATATTTAAAAAATGAATTGATCATCTTAAGTATTCAATCAATTGTAATTTACATCAGTTTTATATGGTATTAAACTTAAAATAAATGGTACAATCTTGTTAGTATTTAAACACGTGATTTTTTTTTACAAATAATAAAATATTCTATACATTTTTGGGCATCTTCATTACCAGTTGTGCTCACTGTAATAAACTCCACGCTGATCACATGATTTCAGTATTTCTATATTTAATTTATTGTGTTTACTCTACCTAACCTACCATACGTTGTAAGTACGATACATAATAAAACGTCAGATTTTGTAATTGGTGAATTTTTATTCAAAAATAAAACAAAATAAAATTATTATTGTTATTTAAATCATTATTACTAATATTACCTATTTGTAATATGGAAAAAAATAACACCTACCTAAAGCCAACTTAAAAAAATCATATATAATATATGATCTTCCTTTACATAAATAAACTAATGCCTAAATCCGTGATCATATTTTATTGTGATTATGCTAGAATGTATCGTGTTATAGATAAAAATATTTTAATTTGTTATAAAGCAATGAAAACCTAATAAAGTGTCGGGTTCTACAATAATACGTACACCGTACACTTCATCATTTTTAAGCCCCAGTTATTATTGAATAGAATAAATTATATGATTGTTTTACATAATATTTCTTGTTACTAGTTTACTTACCACCACACAGCTTATTCTTCATTTTGTTTCGTTCGTAGAACGTCTAGTCAAAACGAATATTTCATAAATCCCCGTTTTATTGCCATTGTTTATCACGCTTATAAAAAAAAAAAAATGTATTATTATATTGTGTGCGTAAAAGTGATATTAAAAAGAGTTGGACTACAATGAAAATACGAAAAAATTAAATTAAAACAAAATTGGAAAAACAATAACGACTAAAAATCATTTTGAATCGTCCACATTTATTACTCATATTAACTTATTAATTATGGTTAAACATCAAAAAAGGCACTTAAGATAACCATGTATACGTATGCGTATTGTTTATCTAATGTTCTATTAAATACTCTGTTTCACTAAACATATCATTGCGTATAAAAGCCAAATACATATTGATGAATTGATCGCGCAAAAATAATTAAATATTTCACTTTAAAACAATATTTAGAATTATAATCTATGATAATTATTTAATCAAATAAATTCGTCCATATTTAGATTGGACATAATCACAAAACGCATAAAATATCATAAAATATTAAACTTGAAATTATAATATACTTATCGATATAGATATTAAGGTCTTTTTTTTTTTTTTTTTTTAAATACAGTGCAGTTAAAATTAGTTTCATAATTAAGTACATTTCTGATACTTAAATATGCACCAATTTGTCATTGACTCTTATTGTCTTGATACATTAAAAACAAATTATTGTTGCGGTATACTAAAAACATCGAGCTTTGCACTAAATGCACAACACTCCCACAGAAATTCTGTAGGTTATCTTAGTTGCTTTTTGTAATTTATATTTTAAACTCATTAGCGTAGGTGTATGTAGTGTATTCATTAAACCTAAATTAAAAATCTAAAATTTAAGGAGATATGACAATTTTTTAATATTTACTTTTTGGAACTTTAAACATACTTTTAACTTACCGAGTTTAAATTAATTTTACTCTATTACAAATAAGTAAAAACATTAAAATTTTTACTTCTTAACATAGAACTACAAACTAAGTTGTTTAATATAAGACAGTGTAATTTAATTGTTGCTGTATAAAGAACTTAAAAAATATATAAATATTTAAAATTTTCCACCAAACACAAATGTTTTATCTCTTAAGTTATCAAGATCAAGTAAGTATACTGTAATTTTAAAATAGCTTAATTAATTTTATTTTCACGTTACAATTATTTTTGAGATAAATTAAAAGCATACAATTTTTTATTCAGTATTTCTGTTAATTTATAATTTATCAAGATAATTTGTATTATTAGTATAAAATTAAAATATAAATTAAATGTATTGTAAACAATATGTGATTCAATAATAATAAGGAGGAAGATATGGGGTAAATTCAACATTGTTAACAAAAATTCCTTATACCTATCTAAACTATACCAGGAAAAATAGTGAAAAACAAAACAATTACAATTTTCTTGAAAACAAAATGTTCAATATAATAATAATATATAACATTGAAAATTTTATGATTTCAATGCATCCAAGATATGAAAAATAACGAGTTTCTGTTGAATATTAGGCACCTAAAATTTATGACTATATATGACAAGGAAAAAAATCTCGTTGGGAAAACAACAAAAGTATAATGGTTGAATACTTGAATATAATATATAATAGTGTTTAAATTTTTATTATATAAAGCCTTTATGATATCTATAAAATGTAGGAAAAATTCTCACGATGATATAATAATATTATTTATAGTTGGAAAATCGTAACAATCAAGGTGCCGTTTTCGAGTTAAACACGAATTGTCGTATGTACAATATGAATTTATAAAGTGTTTTACTTCCTTAACAGTGACGCAATACTGGTGCGCGAAGTCAAAGCTATAGCTTCGCAAAAAGTAATTTCTTTGTCCTTCATATCTTGATTTTCTCCATGGCATGATCTATAATTCCATAAACTTATTTTTGCAAGAGTGTAATCTGGGCTTTTGTAACTTGAGTGTTTATGTTTTATCATACAATGTTCTGTATTTAATTCAGACATAAAAATATAAAATGATACAAAGTTTATTTAAATGTATTAAATGTACTTACAACAAAAGTACTCGAAACATATACAAGCATACAAATCACCAGCAAATACTCGTAAATAAATTCAAGAAATAAATAATTTCAAATTATAATGAATCATATATATAAAAATGTCTCATATTGATTTCATTTGATAATCTAATAAATATAGTTATAAGAATCTTCGTGTTTTCTAGCAATACTATAAATAATACAGAAAAACATAATTTTTTTTAATAGAAAAAATATTGCTATAATTTTTTATATTCATATGATACCGGAAACAATTTCATTACCATAATAAAGTGAAATGATACATTTTTGTTATTAGGTAATTTACTTCATGTCATTAATAATATCACTATCACCTGTAGGTAATGTCAATATTCGACCGTTCAGCTTCATAACGATAGATGCAGATTGTATCGGTAGTTCGACGGTTATTGTGACAAACTCTAATGGCTATTGACGACAATCACTGTTCAATTTATACGATATAGACTTTCGACATTTTCTAATTTTAAGGAAAATACCGACATAATCCGTCAGTGTTATAATTTCCTACAATAACGACTTGACTATAACATTCTAAAAACCTTACTGTACAATTTGTTGAACTTATTGTGATTCGTAGATTCATGAGCGATGATCATGTTTTTCTTTGAATTTGATATAATACCAAAAACTGTTACTAAGTACGAGTGTAGATACATGTCTTATTTAAAATACTCCATTTTATTGGTTAGGTCAAATTTTAAATGAACTTGGAGAGTTCAAAGTTTAATACATTAAACTTTGAAACATTACTATATTATCACTTATTGCTATTATTGTGTGGCAAATTATGTTTTATTTTTCTGTACAATTTGTAAGATATGGTTTAGTAAAAAAAAAGCAATTATCTTAAGAAAGTTTGTTTTAATATTAAGGAATCAACATAAAATTTATGATATAATGTTAAATTGAGCGTAAACTATCAAAGTTGGTAACTCAAACTATTAGTTAAGTTAGAAATTTCCAAAAGTTTTGTTATCTAAAAAATTACGAAATTCGATTAAATATTAATTATCAATTCTTTTTTATATTACCTATTCAAGTTTCATGGAATACCATTTTTTTTTTCGTGGAATTGGGTTATGTATTTATTTTGTTATTGATAATATAGTGTGAAGCGAAATAGATACAATCATTCCGAAATATAATATTAAATGGAATTAACAGAATTTTCATCAATATATTTTTTTAAAGTACCATTGCCTATAACAAAATTAGTTTTACTATATTTATTAATAAATTTAACTTAAGTTAAGTAAATTAAATAATTTCATGCTTAATATTAAAACATACATTTTAGGAAAACAAATTGAACATTTTCCAACAAATTAAATAAAAGAAAATAAAGTACATTTATATTTTAATTTTAAAATTACTATCAACATTTTAACATAGCTAATCATTTATTCTAATGATTTTAACTTTTTTTCAATTACTCGCTCATTTTTTAATATATTATTATATTATGTTTTATTATTTTGCTTTTGTTGAGATCTTGAAATATTAATTTTTTCATGACTATAACTCGTCAAAACATAAATATTATATATATATTATATTATTATATTTATACATATTTATTTATTATACTTGATAATTTTTAATTGTAAAAATAAACATAAAAATTAAAAAATAGAGACTTAAAAAAATATTTATAATTTCATATTACTTACAAGAAAATTGAAAATGATAGTCATTAAATGTGATATTGTGGATATTACTACAAATTAAATTCGAGAAATTGTATATTGTTTAGTCCTGGAATTAAAAATATAACAATTGCTATTTAGTTAAGTGAAAATACTTATTACTTATACTATCTTTTAATTTTTATCAATTATATTATTATTTAAAAAAAAACACCTGAAATAAAAATAATATTATGCACGAACAAATATACATTACAAAGTGTTGTAATTATATTTTGTATCTAATTACGTTAACTTATTAGAGATACGTTATTTTTATTTTTATTTTTTTTTAATATATTTATAATCTATACATTGTATAATAAGGAAGTATGATAAAACCTATACGTATGTGCACAAGATATTCGATGTATAACATATACCATCACTGCTATACGAATTTCAATAAAGACTTGAAGAAAAACTTGGTGGTTCGATTATTAATCTATTTTTTGTTGTATAACCACATTCGTTAAAAAATAATGATTATTAAAAACTTATTAATTCAATTAGATACGTTTATAAAGGTTATACGGGACTAAACCCAAAACAGTGTTGGCGTTGTTTTAATTTACAACATTTTCTAAGAATCTAATAAAAATTATTATAATATTCACATATATTTTTTATTTCCAAGATATAATCATATAAATGTACTACAAAATAATTCGTCAATTTTTGATTTTAAATACACATATATCTCTACTGAATTTACGTGTTTACAAATAGAGTTCATGCATTTTTTACTTAATTTTTCCTGCAATCTCATACAATATTTCATTAATATTTAATTCACGTTCTTCTCGGCCTTCTTTTTATGAATATGATATTAGGTACAAGTTATGGAGTTCAAGAAGTAGTAGGTATATAAAGAAGACATCAAAAGGTTTCCACGAGTTTCTATAAAATTGGATTTCAAATCATATCTAGGCCGTTAACTTCAAATATGTCATTATTATTATTATATATATTTACAACTTTACCTTAATACACATATATAATATATTTTCATACTTAATACCTAATATATTTACATGTATTTTCAAAATGATGTTCTAGTGCCATATACAAATAACGATACAATTATTTTCAAATTAAATTTAAAACAATTATAATTACATTTATTGATAATTGTGTAGTTCTAAATATACTTATTATATATTTATAATATCTAAAATTCACAACAATTAACTTTCATGACAATGCAGTGATTATTTCTTACAAGAATGTTGCATTTATATTAATATTAAATGGTAAATCAACAACAGTGTTAAGAATAAAAAACAAATAAAAGTAAATACATCCAAACGAACTATTATCCATAGAAGTAAAAAAGTAAAATAGATATGTGTATAAAGTATGTAAAATTATATAACATATATTATCTTTAAAAAAAACCTAAAAAAAAAATTATTTTATCTTCAATAATCTTGTTTATACCAATATAATAAGTGCCATATTTACAGTAGGAAGTATTATTATAGAGCATAATTTGTTAATGGACCATGAAATTAAATTGTCTAAATTTTTGGGTTTTGATTTTTTTTTTGTATTTAACATTGTTTATGTTTTCTGTCCACGCGCACATATATTATATTACTACCCTTCAAATATTTTATAAAGATAAGTTTATTTCGTTCATAACTACTCTTTGTATTTTCTCATACTATCTATTATTCCACCTTTGAGCTGTAATAATTACGTTCTTTAATTTATTTATTAAGGAGAAATACTCTTCTTTATCACAATTCTGAGTTAAACTAACCCCCAGAGGAATTACTTTCACATTACAACTCTCCTAGAGTTAACATGTATTTTAACCAAAATATTTTTCCACGATTTTTTTTTTAACGAAATGATACTTTATCTTAAATAAAATAATATATCGTTTAACAAAACTAACGAGAAAATCTAAAAATAATCTCATACCAAAAAATAATATTTAAAATCGTAAAATAGTTTTTTAAATACTTTTCTATTTATAAAAAGGTATAACCACGGTAAAAACTATTTTAAACAACTACCTATATATAATAAAACTAACAAGCCTAAAATTTATTTAAATTTTAATAGAAATTTATAAAATAAAAATAAAATAAACTATATAAGTATTCATTAAAATAATGGTAATTTTTTTAATTGAATATAAACTATAATACTTACAAATCTTTATTTTTCAAAAACATTTCGAAATTATTTTAAGTCTTTTGGCATGTTTTATTTAGCTTATAATTTTTGCGTATTCTAACTTTAAAACCATTGCACTGTTTAATGGTTTGATCGTTCTACCTGATTATGTTTGATTTTTAAAATATTGCACTACAATAAAAAGAAAAATAATCAATAGGTACCTACCATTGCAAAAACTCTTATATAGGTAAATACTTTTATTCTATTTTTTTAATTAGAATGAAATAAATCTAAAAAAAATCCATACAAATTTAATCAATCTGCAGATCTGGCGAGTACATAAGATAATTGAAAGTTAGGTAAGTGAACGGTAATATTATTATTAATTACTATAGTATTCAGGAATTAAACAACAATGCATCAACAATACAACAGAAAGAAAGTATAAAAAAAAAAAATCAAAAAACGGTTGATTCCGAGTTCTACACACTCCAAGACAAAAACAAAAACTGCAACTTCATCGATTCGTTGAAATAATAAAACACCTCAAGTTTTTGTGTTTTAATCTACAGATCAGTTATCAGATAGCATAATTACAGGTATTATCTTACGTACAATTATACCCACAGTCATAAATATAAATACAATATACGAGCTTCAAGTTGCGATGGCTGATAAGGAGTGGATTAGTTAATTTAGGTATACTTATGCATATATATATATATGGTTTCAATGATATACAAAGCATAATATATAATGATATATTAATATGTTTAAAATGCATTGTTTCGTATAAATAGTATGAATAATCAATTTTAACAAATTTTAAATTAATTAAAAATAGTGAACTTAAAATAAAGCAACCTTAAAAAAGTGGATAGTTTTAATCTACTTATAAAGTGTATAAAGACTGCATTTTATTTTAAGAGTATAGCACGTACGGTTTTTAAATTCAACGTTAAAAATGTTTATGACTAAATAGTAATAATAAATAAATGTTAATACAAAAATAATTAAAATTTGTATGCATAGTGCTTCTGTACACTCATACTTATTTATGTAACATGTAAGGTACTAAATAAATACACATTATAATCTATAGTTATATTGTTGTACGAAATAAATTAATTTAGTTGAAAATTATTTTATCGAGATAACAATATTATATTCACTATTAATATGAGCCACCTAGCCTATAATAATATGTTGGACAAAAACTGTCGGTAAAAAAAAAATTCCGTATAACTGATGTCTATTAAAAAAAATAATCTAAAGATCTAAAAAGTTGTATACTCGTATAAATACTTAATACATTTTCTATCATCGTCCTGAGAACTAACACTTTTGAAGCACAGTTAATAAATTGTAATTTGTAAAAACAAAAGTAAAATATATAACTGAACTTTTACTCATATTGGTAAACTTTTCAAGACCGCACTAACATGTGATACACATTGTTCATGTTTCTTTTTGAGATAATAAAATCGATTTTAGATATTTTTAAGTTCATCAGGCATTCGTTATTTTGACTAATTTTAGTATATTACATCGAACCAAATTCTAAAAGACGATAAAACTAATATATATACTGTAGTATATATACAATGTATTTGTACTGCAATTTAAATGATAATTTTATGCATAACATTATATTTAGTTTTATTTCAATTAACTGCATGTTATTAATTTATAATTACAAATTTAATGTATTATAGGTAAGTGTAGCAATATTTATTTAATAAAATTGTATTTACTATTTCCTGTATATATAATTGTTAGTTATATATGTTGTATCTATTTATTTTATTTGAGCTCTTATAATTAATTTAATTATTGAAAAAAAAAAAATGTCTTATAATTATTTTGTATATAAATTGAATACCTAGTTGTTATAGATATTAATAATTACTAATTAATATACTTCCTGAAAATGTCTTTGATTATTTTCCTGCTAAAAATATGTACCTATACAAATATACATTCCTTGCTCCGTTCAGAATCTAAAACAACATTATTTTATTGAAATGTTTTTATTAAGATCGACCGGAACTCAAAGAGACAATATTTTGACCACTGATTTTAACAAATTGATATATTTATAATACGATGCTTTTATGTGCCATTTTGCCAATTAATATTTCTTAGATGTCTTCTTTACAAGTACAAAACACGAATTAATAAAGACACTTTTTGTACATTATTTTTTGAAATTATTTATTTTTATACTTTATTTTCAAGAACTTATATTCTAAATAGTTTCTCTATTATATAAAATATTGATAGTAATTATAATATAAGTAATGAAGAAATTTAAAATATAATATTTACGGGATTTTAATTTTTAAGTAATATTTTTTATTATCATTATTATTTATTATTAATGAAAAAAATTATATTATCTGTATTCTGTATGCATGTGATACAAAAACCATAAGTGATATTATAAAAATAAAAAAATATTATAAATAATTAATAATAATAAATATTTACAAATAAAGGTAGTTCCTACCTACTTAAATAAAAACATTACCTAATATTATTTTGCATAAAATGCAAGAATTGAAAAGGTCATCCAGCAACAATACTTTGGTGGAAATTAAATTTAATAATAAAATACTCTTCTATAATATATTCTAATCAATAGTTTATATTTAAATATATTTATTTACAGATACCTGAAGCTTTAAAATGTGTAAACCAATATTTGGGGTTTTTTTTAAATATATATTTTACCGATAATTGAATCCCGTAGGTAATTTTTACACGATCATTATTTAAATAAATAAAAATATGCAAGTAAAATATTTTCACAGAAAATTCCAATTCAAAACGACAAAAACATATTATTTTGTTTGTTTGATAATTCATCAAAATTAATTTCTATTTTCCATGCATGAATATATAATACTACTATAGGTACTCACTGGCCACTACCCAGTGTACACTATTTATATTTTAGTATTGAAATCAGTAGACCAAATCATAATCGGTTATCAATATAAGTGTGCATAAAAATAATTAATTAGACATGTAAAAATAAATAATAATGTGCCAATTTATTTATTCCGATCATTATAATATAAATTATAAATAATAATAAAAAAGAAGGTTTAATTTATTAATTTAGGTAAGTATAAAAAAACATACAATCCAATTAATTTTTTACATTAAAAGAAAATTCAGAAAATATTATTTTTAACTATAAAATTTGTACGTAATGGCGTAATGGCGTACAGCCATTGACACTACCTAGACACGCAGTAACGTGTCAAGCCAAGTTCTAGCTAACAAAACTGGCGAGCAGCACCGTGTGTAATATTACATGAACCATTTGTAGCAACTTTTGACCCCCTCATAACTCAAAAACTATTCCACATAAACATGTCAAATTTGGCTCATATATTGAGACTTACAAGATACATATGTGTTCCAAATTTCATAAACATACCTCAAACCGTTATTTAGATATTAACGTCCTAAAATTGCCATTTTTATCATTGACTGACTAACCTATAGATCAAAATTCTAACCCAGTTCCAGATGACGTAGACAATTTAAATTTGGCATACAGAGAGGTAGTTAGGTTAATACAAAGGAAAAAATCAGAAAATTAAAATTTTTTAATTTTTAATTTATTAATCAATTGATTTTATTATAATTTTTCAATTAGGATTTGATCTATTATATTTAATTTTTCGATTAATTAATTAAGTGCCTCTAATTTAATGTAATGTTGACTTAAATAGCTCCGCTAACCTTTCCCGTATCGCGGCTCCAAAAATAGGTCATATTTCCATGTACGAACTATGTTATAGCCTTCGCAAGTTCAAAAGTTGTAAGTTCTTTTTTATCCTTCTAAAAATTTGGGTTGCTGGTAGAAACTAGCTATCGAACATAGTGCTCTTCCATGACTGTTTTAGTTGGTACTTAATTATAATTCGTATATGACAACTAGCCAAGTCAGACCTTAGGTTTCAAAACATTATCCTAAGTGATAAGAAGAAATTATATTTTATGTTATTATAAATAAATTTCAGGACTGACCATTGGACTTGGCATCCATTTAGATCTCACTTCTTTTGTCGTTGAAGTCAACAACCGAGGCATATATCATAGTATTGAACTTAGCTATCATTTTACATGTATGTTTTGGTGGGATTAATTTATTAATTATTCTTAAATAAATTTCCCAGATATTATTGATTCTTAGATTTTACTAAATACTCATCTAATAATAGCCTTTTCATAGAACATTAATTGTATTTAATTTATCAGAATATTAGACCATTTACTTGTTTTAAGTCATTTAATCCCTTCTTACTACTCTATTAAGTAAGTCCCAATTATAAATAATTTAATATATCTACTAATGTTAATCACGCTATATGACATTGTTAACTATCGGTATATTATCTGTCTATTAATTCTTATACTTATATCTTATACTTTGTACTTTCGATCCTAATATATACATATTTATAAATGTACCTACCTTATTAGTCGTTGTATGCAATGCTATTTAATTACTCTATTTTTGTTTTATTGCGCCTATAAATTATCTTATATAAATACTTTTATTGTATAATTGTTGAGCTATATAATAGTTATTACTAGTAGCTAATAATAAAAAAATATATATTTAATAAGTTTATTAATTCATAATAAAACTAATTTGTAATTATTAATTTATCATTCGTCAATATCCTTAAATGTATTCAAAACTGTAATATGTAGAGTATTTAGATATTTATGAATCTTTTTTCTGAGACTTATTCTTGTCTTTGTGTTCACTCAATTTCAATATTTAAATATTAAAAAAAAAACATTTATATACAAAAAAAATCTATGAGTTGTCAAGTGTTTTAAATTATATGAAATATTTTGTTAATGTGTTTATTTTCAATCAAACACTTAATAAAAAGTACAATATTTTAATATGTTTTATCAACTTATATATGAAGTACTTTTTTAAAATTTATATACCTACAGTACAAATGAAGTAATCAGCATATTATGTACAGTGTAAATATCAAATATTCGTACCATATAATATATTTTTATTGTTATTTTGGGTACAGCATACGTATTTTTGGCATAATTGTTATTGCTTAAATCATAAATATACTTTAAAAACTAAAACACATTTATAAATCTATATGTATTTTTTTTTCTCACTCGGTTTTTGTCATCTATCAATACAATAATATTCCAATTGGTATGGAACAATCACCACTGCAATTTATGGTGCGCATGTAAAGAGCGCCTGTATAATATTTTTTTGAACAAACGCCGTATATAAGATATTAATGCAACCTAGAGACTTCTTTAAACTTTTGAATTTGAGATCACCAAATAAACACCACTTTTACTTTATACCTGCTGTTAGGTTAAGTTATGGAAATTATTTTTTATTTGTGCAGTCTACATTTTAGCTTAAACAGTGAAATATATTAGTATTTAGCTATATATGTAGTTATTTTACATAAAGGACTAAGGGGGTCACGAAATTTTATTAGGGGGTAATTTTACATAAAATGAAAAAGTTATATACTATGTATAATGTATATTATTTTATAGTGAACATAATATTGGTAGAAAGGGGTGGGGGTAGTATTATCAAAATAAATAATTTTTAGGGTCTTGAATCAAAAAAAGTTGCGCACCATTGGACTAGGGTATCTACTGTGATTACCTTATATTGGTAATCTGAGCTATTTATATAAAACAAATATTTTTCTTCCTCGTAAATAAAATTGCTGTTGTGTCGTATCATAATAAATTGGATACATTATACAATGAGATTCTTTTAAAAGAAAACTTAAATTTTAACGATAAACACAAATGTTTTTGGAAATATTTTAAGATTTAAATCATGATCAAAAAACACTCAAAAAAAAAATCACATTTATTAACGTTATTCTTAAAGCTTTTTACATTTCAAACGAAAGCATAGATTTTTAATGATAATATTTCAAATTTCAATACAAAAACATTTAATTTAGAACGAGTATAGTTGATTCATTATAACTTTATAATAAGGATTTAAAGTTTTTATAAGCGGAATAGGTGTAAACCAACAATTTGCGAGGTACTTACCTCTGACGTGGCACACTATATGATGATTATTGATAACGTGTGTGCATTAAGGCGTGGACCTTTACCTACGTCTTTATTTTGAGTATAGATTTCAATCGATGGTATTGGTGTGATGTATCGAGATAGGTCGACAAACTTTAGAAAGTTTAAGTGTTCCTTCAAAAATATTAACTAATGATCGCCGATATACGTATTTACTATTTAGTGTATTTTTTATTATAGATCTGTAGTTATACACCTATATTCGTATATAGTTGATACGTTAATTGTATGTATCCGGTTAATTTTATTAAATCAACGTGTACAATAGAACGTGAAATAATTTTTGATTGTGAACAAAAACTGTTTCACAATACGATGCTTCCTGCCTGTATAATATACGTTTATATTAAATCACCGCATCAATCCGATCTCAAAATGTAAATAATATTTATACAAAAAAACATTTTACGCGTACTGTTCTCAGTATTAATATTTTATATATATATAATATTCTTTACAAACGTTATTATAATATAATATCAACCGTGTGTGCTATAACTCATAAACAAATATGGCGAAATCGTATATTTAATTACGCCGTTGTTCACGTTGGATTAATTTGGTGATTAACTCATCGCTACTGCCAACTAATTCTAATACGTCACCGATGGTCGTCGAGGTCCATATATTTAATGATATTTATCTCTATATATTTTATATTATTACAGATTTATATATATTACGACATGTGCTTCAATAATCACCGTATGCTAATTTCCATGCTTTACATATTATAGAGTGATCCGTTTAACTGACTACAATCATTTTCTGAATTTATTTTTTTTTTTAAGTGTTTATACTACAATAAAATATTCATAACGAATAAATCAAACTATATATAGAAAACTATGTTACTTCCGGTAAATCGAAAAATAAATATTTTTTAGTTAGTTGTTAAATTCTATTCAGTATATATATTTTTTTTTAAATGAATATTTATTTTTACAAATGTTCTGTACAATTTCTCACTCGCCGTTGTAATAGTTTGAAAACGATAATTTATATCCAACGTGAAACACTGAAATCGCTTGAAATCCTACAATATGGCTTAAAGCCCCTGGAGACCTAACTGCACTACGTTCAGTAGTTGACTTTTGATTAAAAAAAATTATTAATATTTTTTTTTTATTTATTGTTTAATATCCACATGTACAGTAACAAACTTATTTTATAAATATATATCGTAATAAAATAAGTTATATCATATATGATAGTTAATATATATTTATTACACTTATTGGTTTGCTATCGTTACAATATTATACGATGATGACGATTGTTTTAATATCATAATATGGGTCGTAACTTTATGTAAGTACAATTAAAACAATAAATTAATAAATCTAGATAGGTATTATAATATTTTTTTTTTCAATTGGTTTTTAAGGCGGCTTGAAACGTTTTTCTCGAGCGAGAATAACATTCAACGATTACCAAAACTATCGACAAAACGACGCTTATATGACATGCATGAACTCTTCAGTTTATACAGTTTAAAAGTCATGCATTAGAGTTTGGTAATATACAACGATAAAACGTCCCAGTCGTTTGGTGTGTATGAGAATATCGTAAGCGAGTTATTTTCATCACACCCACCAACGTTATAGATCATCTCTGATGTCATATACCTCATATAAGTTACCAAATGTCTAGTTGTATCACATATTATGATTTCCCCGAAAAAACCATTTAATATGTTATGTTCAACAAACAGGCAAAATACACAAAACAAGCAGTTGGACAGTTCTATCGTTTTGACTGCTTTGATTAGGTATACCTACAGTGAATATTATATGTAGTATGACATTTAATACGACGAGGGTAAAAGTCTTGTGTACAAATATCATCACGTCGATTTATATATATACAGGATGATTCTTTTATCAAACAAAACTCATTATTTCAAATTTTTTTCAAATTGTTAGGTACCTACATTTTTTTCTACAACTATATAAAATTTTTATTTTTTTTCACCCTTATATTTAATAGTGAAAAAACTATCAACATTTGACTTTCAAACGGCAACCTATATATTAATAATTACATAAATTAATAAAGCCATTATTTTCGTGAATTTTCACGTAAAAATTTTTACTTTCGTTTATCCGTAGGCGAGTTATAGCTTCTCAAAGTTGGCTGGTCTTAGAAAGTTTTACATCAGTACCAATTAGCACTGTCAGAACTGGGTCTTTTAATAACGGACCTCAACCATCTTATAGTGATCGTATAGCAAAATATAATATCACCGATCGAAAAGGTTTTGGTATCGTTTCCTTTTTAGATCTATTTTTTAACGTGTCGTGTGATATTTTAAATACCATGGTTTAAAAACGTATAATCACTGCTCTATACAACCTTGAGTACCGTAACCGTGTTGGCGTGGGAAGGACTCGTATGTGTGTATAAGTATTATATGTGCGTGTATAATAATGCTCTCCTCACCGCGGTCAACATTATAATCGTTATCGTGCGGTAAGTGCCTCGGTCTGCTGCGACAGAGCAACAACAACAACAACAACAACAACAACGAACGACGACGACGATATAAGCGAGCACAGAGAACGTATATTTAGCCGAGTAAAATCCTATTATATAACGTCGGCAGGGTCACGGAGACTGTTACGCGGGTCGCGGACTCTGCAGCGGTCTGGAGAAACGATCGTCGTCCCTGCTTGGTACCAATGGACGTTTCGTGTACGGTGCCCGCTGCCCCGGCGGACGTCCCGTCGAGGTCGCCGCCACACGTACACGCGACGACCCGCTGTAGGACTTAACCGACAGACCGTTTGGTCCGGTCGTAATGACACTGCAACAGCAGCGACAGTGTAATAATAATAATAATAATGATAGAACGTATCGTTGCAGGTCGCACAGCTCGACACATATATATTGTTATAAAATATCAGCTGCGACTGTGCAGGCTTCCCGTCGACATTCCTACTTTGGCTAATCGTTTTCGCTCTATTACTGCTGACGTAACTGTGGCCGCGGGAAAACACACTATTTAGCGCCCCCGCAAACATTTCCATAGAGTCGTCGTGGGGGCTGTCAAGTATAATATGAGATGTTAAATTCGAGACGAGCTGCTCCATCACGTCACTCGACAAACGGCGACGGTTTGAATTCGTAACAGATGGGTTTTGGCTTAAATAAATTCGGTATACCCGACGTATCATATTACAGTCGAGTCTCGATAACTCGAAAACCTAAATACCTCGATTTTTTTTTTTTTTTTTTGTCCCCATGGAATTCCTACACTCGAAAAATACATAAGTCGAATTAATTTTTACCTTTCTTGAAATTCCAGTTATCGAGACTCGACTGTATTATTATATAGAAATATATCGACTATGATGCTAACGAGGAGTTGAGAAAAAATCGGACCTCGCTCCGAACGGGTCGGTATCGTCATAATTATTATTAAGATTGCATACTATTGTGTTTGATAAAATTAATTAATTAATAGATCTTATAATATTAAGTATATTGTTTAGAAAAAATAGTATAAAACACAGCGATAAACAGATAACGGGCTTTATAATAATACATCAATAAACTGATTCATCAAGTGCCACTACTCATAAGTGGTAGAGATAAAAGAGAATACGAGATGGATTATAGAGCTAGTATATTTTTACAAATTGAATGTTTAAATAATTGGGTATAATTTTTGAATTTTAATGTATTAATAAATATAATCAATTTATTTAGAATATATAATTCATATTTTGAAAATGTCGTTAGCACAATATTGTGCAAAAACCTCAGTTTCTCATGCATTTTCCTCGAGTGATTTGAAAAAATTGAATAAAAAAAAAAAAAAACATCAATCCAAAAAAAATGTTAAATATTCGCTATACTTGATTAAATTAATTAAATGGTATTATAAACTGACTTCGGTATGAAACAAATCGATTCATGTTAGTAGATATGTTGACTAATGGTTTTGTACAAAAATAAATTAAATCAAATAAATTATTTATATTGCTATTGATATTATAGTGAGTTTTATTTACCAAATAAATCTATATATTTTTGTACGTACCTAGATTCTTTCTTTATAAATAATTAGAAAAATATGCTAAACTGAATACATTTTTACAAGAGCTAAATTGCAAGGTTTTTTAGTTAAGTTAAATAACTTATTATATTATATTAATATTTGTTTATTGTAAAATACGTAATTCAATTAATATTCTACGTGATTCAATATTTTAAAGAATTAAATTAGCTGTATTTTAGTTGTATAAATAGTAAATACTACTCTATACATAACATAATATTTATTATATATAATACGAGTCACTTGAGATTAACGATGTTATTACTTGTTATAATAAAATTATAGATTTCTATAACTTTATAAACAAATTTAACTTTAAATATTTATTATGTAAAGAGTTATCAAAAATTAGTTTTACTTTAATTTTTGTATAGAATATTAGAATTAAAATAATATATTATCTTAAAGTTATGTTATAATATTATCATAGTATAATCAAACCTGAATTAAACCATTGAAAAGTCCTGTGTGCTGTTTTTAACAACGAGATCCCTAAAACAAAAAAAACAGCGTTTGTTATAATTATTTTAGTGTATGTATAAAAAAATACTGCAACGATAAATAGTTTAAAATATTTTAAAATATTATATTTTCATCCTTTAATCTTGCAGAAAATTACTTTGTTTAAAATCTTCATATTAATGTAAAGAATAATCTTAGTAAGTTTTTGTGCAGAATTCAATATTTAGTTACTCAATAAAAAATTCTGTAATACATCCAAGTTCCTAAAAAAATGACAAATATTGAGGTTCAGGGAATGGAATCTCTTAATCCAGACTTATATATTATAATAATAATTAATGAATGATAAATTATTTGTTATGATGATTAATAATAGGTAAAATTTAACAAACAATATTTCCAGCCAATTTCACATAGATACCTCATTGTTAACGCGCACTTTCAGTTCGGTATGATATTATATAATGATATCTATTATGACAATGAATGAATTACACCTATAAGTATAATAGTAGCACATTATTTGAGTGTTAAGACTGTTGGGTTTTGTACAACACTGCAGCTGAGTGGTGCGTAACAAACGGGATGGTATTGTGCGGGTTTTCATTTAAATTCGAAACGGTTTTTCAATACGAATACATAGTATTTAGTATATAATATATATTTGTACTGTGTTATAAGCTGGCCATCAACTGGATAATCTGTAAGATTAAAATCGAGTTTGCTCTCAACAAACCTAATATTAATCCAGTAGGTATTAAATGCGTATCCTGCGTGTATAAATATATTTATATACATGTTTACACGCGAACGTTGTTATGTACACACAAAGCCGACAATATACCAAGCCATCCATACACCGGCTCTTTTGACCCGTGGCTTGCCTATCCATTTTAATCCCGCGTAACCCTAAACGCTACAAGGCGAACGTATATATACACAATTCGTATTGCGTAATATGTGCGTAGAAAAATTGCTGTAAAATTAGTTGTATTTAAAAACAAAAAATAAATCATCAAAAAAACATTTATCCATATAGTTTCAAACACATTTATTGCACATTATTCATAAATAACTATCGTTGCAAATCGCTGTAGGTTTGACGTTAATCCGTTGTGCCTATATAAATACGTATGCACGGTAGGTATGTTGATAATACTGAGTATAGTATTGTTGTATATACTGTATACCTAGTAAGTAATTAATATAAATAGAGCGGGTAAATGGTAATTGTTAATTTACCAAGCATGATCCTCCCTCCGGTTTTTCTTTCATTTTTTTTTTCTTTTCGCATTCCAATTTTTCGAATTTTTAAGTATACCTACCTATAAATTTCGAAAAGACCATACTTTCAAAAGCTTAGAGTTTCTTACAGCATATAATAACTATTATGTATTTGAAGATTTTAAAAGTGATCAGATGATTTCATTTAAAATGTTAATGTATTTTATTCAAAACTAAAATAAACTATTAAATTTCCGAATGATTATGTAGTATAGAATTTATACATTAAAGATAAATTTCTATCAAATATATATTCCTACTATCGACCATCATAAAGAATCAGATAACAGCTTTGTAACCTATTATGAAAATAAATATATATATTTATAACATAAATATTATAATATTATACTGATAAACATAATATATGTATATACATACATTGTTATAATTATCAAGTATAATAACTCAAAACTTAGTGTTTGTATTAACAATATGAATTTATATTATGAAAAAAAAATCGTCTACTAAATAATTCAAAGTGAAACGGAGATCCGAAAAACAAATGAAAATTTTATCACCGTAGTGATTGTATACCATAATAAATGTAATAGTTTATTATAATGCATGATACCTACTTACTCGACGTGTAGCAAGTAAAAAATTATAAAATTCCAAAATTCAAAATTTGAATTATTACATTGTTTATGCTGCACAATAATAAACCATACTGTATTGCTGTAACCTATTTATTATACAAAGTCGTTTCGGGTATAATGCGACGAGCTTGTTTCTAACCAAAACATTCCCAGAACGTATTATACATAGTTAGGTACCTCTATTTATGTATGGGAAAAAAGAGTGAGGGGATTCCGATGAAATCATTCTCGTTGCCCGTGTAATAATATGATGTGTCACACATAACGCTATTACTAAACCCCCACGTACGTCACGTGGGAAATGCGTGTTTTGACCGCACAATTTTCCCGTCATCGCCGGGACCTGAAGCAGATCCTCAGCCACCCCGCAGTGTTATTACATGCACGTCGCCGATTGTTTGGAGACGTCAGAAACTCGACGCCTGTCTTCGGCTACGGCGTTCTGTGTACATATCACACGCCATCGAAGAAAATCTCCGGTAATGACGTGTCAAAAGGTGCCGTTGTTGCCGTTGTTTTCCTTTCGGTTTTGATGGGTTTGTGACCGGAATAAAACGACCGCAGACCAGAGGACAGCACCGTGTCAATACTTCCAACAAGCCATCCCCCTCGTCCCTCCCACGAAATTATACGACGGGCGTTCCGGTTGAATAGCTAAACACCACGTCTGTTCGCCCCGCTGATTTTAGTCACACCGCACATAATAATTAATAATAACTCGCATGTAAAACAGTAATCACGAGAATAGAGAGGAGATGAATAGAGGAGATGATCACATCCACTGTGCTTCACTCTATACATACTAATATTATAATAAGTAATAACATTATTGGTATGATATCGCAGTTGGCTAAATTATTTCGGAGATATTTTGTTTTTTTTTTTATTATTTTAATTAATAATATAAATATTAATAATAATGATATAAAGCAATAACAATACTAGTGGTGTGTAAAATATATTATTATGTTAAATTATAGCTGATGAAATAAATTCCATTTTTAGTTTCACCACGCACAAGCCCTTAAATTGCCTATATAAAGCGCCGTCTTTAAAAATACCAATCGTGTAAAGTTAAACATTTTATTTTTATTGTGGTACATAATATTATTATTCTTTTAACTTTCATTATTAAGAACATAGGTATTATACATTTCTTAAAAACAACGTGTAGTTATAATTAATAAATGAGACAAAATCGTGAAATATCAACAGTATAATACACATTTTTTTTTAATTTATCGACTTTTTAAAAATATTTTGAGGACGTTTGTAAATTTTGCATATACAATTTGTCCAATTTTGTATGTAATAAATTGAACGGCTATAATCTTAGCTGAATATTTTTTTTAATCATATATTTAATAATATTTGTACACAATTTATTTTTTATTCTAAAATTGTTGTTATATAACTATTATTTTATTTATTATTAATAGTAAATCATTTCTTATGTACAAAAGTGTTAAAAAGTGTTTGATAATATTAATATATAAAACTAAATATGTGAAATTGAAAATTTATAGATAATTGCAAATTATTATTATTGTATTATTTGAATTTTTTTTATTATTACTTCCATTCATTATTTTTAAAATACAAATGTAATGCTATATACTGAGCCAATAGTGATTAATACCTTAAATTGGTTTAAATAAATCCTTATTTTTTATGTGAATTGATAATAATAAATATTAACACTGATAATAATAATAAGAATATTAATAAGAATTTCAAGTAATTAATATAACGAAAAAATTCAGTATTAGAAATGTAATAATACTATTATTAGTAAATATTCACTTTATCAAAATAAAAATAGGTACTAACTGTATTTAGGTTCTTTTTATTCAATGTACTTGTATACAGTACACCTACTACATAATATTTATTGCTTATAACTTATATTCGTTAATGTATATTTATGAATATATTATTATGCACATTTCACAAGCCTTTAATTTTCTTAAAATCCTGTAAATATAACCAGTGACATATATTATCATGTATGCTTTGAAAAACTATTAAAACTTACTCTTAATTCAAACTTTGGTAAACATTCTATTAAATTATTTCATAAGTCTCTCGTACACTCTTATAAAAGTAAAACTCTAAAAGTTTCTTGGTTTCTTGGTTAAAATAATGCTATAAGCCAACAGTTGAGTCTAACTCATAATATTCTGGGCCCATAGCATACAGTTGTTTGTTCATATGTTGTAATTTTTGTTAAGTCGTTTGATGGACTTCGTAAACAAAATAAATTTATACTTTAAATATATACCTATAGCTTTTAATTTGTAGTATAGACAAGATTGTTAATGGATGATCAAATCCTTTCCGAGAAGTTGTATTACTGTATGTATTACATATACATCAAACTATTAAAGCCACCAATATATTTCATTAATTTCACTTTTGAAATTAATTTACTGTATACTGTTTTACATAGGTAGTAATATTTATTTTGATTTCAAGTATTTTTTGGTTAAAGACTCAAATTAATAAAATAATTTATAAAGATTTCCTTAAAAATATTAAATACCAAATTTATTTAAATATTTTATCATAGTTTAAATGTTAATTTCCATTAAGTATTCAAATAGTGGTGTGTACATTTCAATGTATAAACAGGATACGGGTATAAGAGTACAATGTCATTATTATAAATTATAATATAGTTGACAAGTGGGTATACAAGTTCAAATTCTAAGACACCCTGTACACGCAATATAATAGCATTAGTAATTCCCGAGGGTTATGCTGCAGATATTTGGCGCAAACCTGTAATATAGTAGTACCATATATAGTTCTCGATTTTAAGATTTCACGCATTCCTAATTTATTAACAACTTTACAGACTTACAGCCCATATAATACATAATATAGTGAAAAGTAACAACGATATATTCGAATATAATAATACATGTGATATGGGAAAATTCCGTCCAATCCCGAGAAAACAGTAAGGCACTTAGTCTGAGCAATGGATAAACAACTATATATATACTGCAGTTTTTGTTCTTTAAATCTGGATGATTTGAAATAAAGCAATATTTAGACATTATTTTTTACTACTATACGTTTATAATGTGGTCTGGTCGTATTAATGTGGTCCATTAATACATATAAATAAAAATTTATGTTATTATCCGCAATAGTACACACCGCGCCACGGGATATACAACGGTGTCGACCACTAACCATCAACGTTTGTATTACGATAACGCCGTGCGCGACTTTTTAAAACTTAGTCTCTAAAATCAAGTCATTAATTCGGAATCATTTTAGAAAAGAGGCCATTAAAATAATATTATTTTATATAAATTAGTATATCATATATCGTTTTTAATTTCCTTAATGTTAATTTTTATTCATGTTTTGCGTGGTTAGTCAAAATATATGTCTGTACTTATCGAACTATATAAATGTAATTGAGAAATAGTGTGAAGTGAATTCATCATCATTATTTTACAATCTGTGGTTTAAATATTCAAAGTTAATTTTTACTTAGTCGTTTGGCTAGTTTTCACGCTGTATATGTAATTTTTACTTGCAATGTAATAAGTAATTGCAATTTTATATGCTTACTCGTATATTTAAGTTAAATCTAAATTTTGAAGTGATCGTAGTACATAATAATATGTTTACTGCAAAACCTTAAAAAAAAAATGAAATATTGAAATTATTCTAAGTAAGTTTGAATTAACAAATAATAAAACAATTATTTTTCTATAAGAAGTGTGAGTATTATTGTTGATATACCTAATAATACATTATTTAATTAATGGTATTATTATTGCTGTATATGTGCCAAATATCAATTTGTTTGATATTGATTGGGTTAAAAAAAAGGAAGTATCCTTAAATTTTCTGCGAAAGTCTGTATACAATTATGGGCTCCTAGAATTCCATTATATTTTACCCTAGTTACTATCATGAATAATAATAATATGAAAACCGAAATTATACTTTCTATAATATATGTGTATCGTGGCGTAATTATTATAATTAAATAAATTTATAATGCAGTTTATAGTACTTACCTGTTTTGAAACGATCACATAAAGTACAGCCACGCCATGGCTAAATGATATAAAAAATAGTGTAAAATTTCTATCGATTCGTTATGGAAAACCCACTTCCACTGTGTGTATCTATATTATGTATTCATTCTTTATCTCGCTGTTTCCACCTATAATGCCATAAACAAAAACATACGTAATTTATAATATACGTGTTCTACGTGAATAAATAAATTGTTCTCGTCCAGTCATGTATTTTCGTACCTACCCATCGTATAAACATTTTTCTCTTATATTAATAATATGCCTATTATATATAAGTACATAACCTAGACGCAGTTAACAAACGAATAGTTAATCACCATAATAATATAAGTATTGTATTTCCGCTAAATATTTTGATTGTTTTAGGTGAATATAGAAATTAAAATCAATAATCTGGAAAATAATTCTACTGGACACTTTAATGGTATATGTTGTTGATAGAAATAAATTATATAATTTCTGATTAATGATACTATAATATGACCCTTATAAACTATAACCATCGTTACATATTAGATACATTATACCTACAAGGTGAGAAAAAACAATGAACTCATATTATTAGGTAGGTACCTATCTATTCAGTTATAATAATCATTATTTATGGAATAAAATTACAATTACCTACAACTTTAACAAGACAGTATACATAATTTAATGTAATGAAAATAGGTATAGTATTTAACATATATAATATATAATTAATATTATATAATATAATATATATGTTTTATATTTAATATTATATTATATATATTTAATTTATATATGGCAGTTATTTTACACTGTGAAAAATACGAAAAACTAGATAGTGTTTTAGAAAAAAACTGCCAAAAAGTGACTGTGGACCCAATAAAAAAATATAAATTTGACATTTCTTACGGTTTTATGCACGCGAGGTGAACTGGCCTGTTGAATACCGGGCTGGCTCAAAATATGGACCATAGGTAGGTTTATCATACGTCCGGATCTCGTTTAGACAGTCCAGATTTCAAACATCTTTCCGGATTGGCGTCTGGACTTGATAAATGTCCGGGTTTCACAAATACAATCGTATTATAACGAATAATGAACTGATAAAAATTGCATAACACATTTTATTTTTATTATTTTAACATTATATTTAACCTAATAACTCTTATGTAGACATTTTATTCGTAGATCTAAGTAAAATTGTTTAATGAATTAACAATATTGTTTATCTTCACTTTTACCTCCCTCTGAGAAACAGAACTCATGTCCCGATTCGGTCTAAAAAATATTGTGGTCACCTTAACCATAGGGCCTCCCGAGCCGAAGACAACAGCTGAAAAGTTTACGATATTTTTACTTGAGTAGTTATATTATTATTTACTAGGTACGTATAAAACTATAAACAGTTATATTCTCGAAATATTGAGGCTAATTAATTGTAAGCTGGTAATTATGCGATTAAGCTATTCAAACATTTCAAACAGCGGCTGTCATATAGTATGCGGTCTACCGGCAAATGCGTTCTACCGGCCGCTGTAGGATGCAGTCTACCTGGGTCTTACATAGGCTCAAGTTTATTTTTAATAGATACACTTTAATCTTTTTCTATCTTTTAGATACATTTTATCTTAAATGCATTATACACAGATAACAATACTTCAACATTTTGAAAAAGTATTGGCTCAATAGCTCAGTATGTCATTTATTGCGCGACACCACATTTTAACACCATATTTTATACACCCAATATGCTAGCAAAAGAGTTTTATTCAATAATTAGTAGTGACGAATCAACCACAAATTTTTTAATGAGCAAAAATCTTGTGGAAAATAATGAAAATTCCGAATGTATTAAGTTGGAAGTACTATGAATTTATACCTACGTAAGGAGAGAGGTAAGGAAAGGAGAGTTTTACGTTGTAAGAGAAAGGGATGTCAAACAACACAAAGCTTAAGGTGAGAAAATTATTTTATTTTTCAAGGGATTTCCAATGAAATGAACTATATTTTATTTTAATTATTTAACCTTCCTTCATACTTCGACAATTTGTTCATTTACAATTTATTAATAATTATTAACTATTTATACCTACGTACGAATGTATTTTTCAATGCGGACAATTCCCCATAGTTCCAAAAGTACAAATTACTCGTAGTAACAAAATAATATATAATACATAATAAAATGCAATTTCACATTGAATATTAATTGTAAAATATTATAAATCATCAATATGTTGTTACAGGTCGATATCGACTTGCAGATTTGCCGAGTGAAAACATCGAAGACGAAAATGACGACCCTCTTGAAAATGGAAAAAGAAATTATGGTTGACGAATGGAAGGTCCTTGGGTGTTTGGATTATGCGACGACAGTGAGGCACGATATTTTGTTGCCGAAAAGCGGGACAAGCAAACTTTGCATGACATTATTAAAAGAGAGGTTGTATTGGGTTCTGTTATATACTCTGATGGATGGCCAGCGTATAATGGGATCGTCCAATATGGTCATACGCATAATACAGTAAACCACAGCGAAAATTTTGTTGATCCACTAACACAAGCGCACACTCAACGGATCGAAAGTTTATGGAAACCATTACGCTTAAAAGTAGTTAAAAATATGTGTGGTACAAGTCCTGATCTCATTCCAAGGTAAAATTATTATAAGTTATGTTTAATAAATTTAATGTAATATTATATTATCCAAGTACATCTTATTGCAGGTATCTCATGGAAACACGGTGGTGAGGAATAAATAAATCAGATTTATTCATAGGTAGACATTATACTAGTATAAGGTCTGTGGATTTATTTAATGCATTTTTGAGAGATATGGCGGAAGTTTTTGTATAACGTATTATATTATATTTATTTATATTCATTGACAACAATTTTTTTGACTAACAAATTTTTAATTATTAATTTTTTACTAGATATTACTACTACAATAATTATACTGTAATATTATATTTTTAATTTATTTATTTGTGCCTTGCGGTAGGTACTATATTTGTAAATCGCCGGTAGACACTAGAACCATAGAATAGAATTCTATTCTATGCTAGAGCCTAGAACCTTCTTATCAATGTTATCGATATCATTTTAGACCATGATAGAGTAAGTATACTCCATGACAAAATAAATAAAATAAAATCTATTTTGTCATGGTATACTCTAT